>JANLIY010000633.1:0-28672 GCA_029490685.1 Schizonepeta tenuifolia
TACTTGATTCGTGGTAATTACAACCAATCTCTTCTTGAAGTTCAAGCGAGGCGAACTCCAACTGAAAACGACTGCGTTCATGTCACTTTCACGTAAGTAACATTTGTTTCTTTCGTTTACTTGGTACAGAATTAACGTACCTTATCATTATTCATCTTAATTTCTCGAAGAAAATTCTTATCGACTCTTGATTATAAAATAAAAATCGACTCTGCCGAGTCTTTGTTCATGTCACTATACACACGTGACATTCGTCTATAGAAGTTCTTCCCGTTTTACGATCTCCTTTCGAAATCATTTGAACTAATGTTCTTAAAACGTCTAAGTTCTCGAGGAATCGGAAAGATCTTAGGTTTCAAGTCTATGTTCTTAACGAACCGGAAAAATCCCTAGAATCATTCTAGATTCTCGTGTCATCATACTTTTCAAATCAAAAAAATCATTGGAAATTATTTGCGCAAAGATTTCAACGTAATTCACATAGCAGAAAAACAAGTACGATTCTCATACTTTCAAAATTTCATTCTTGGCACCATTATCATTTCTTAACTTATTGAATACGTATTCAAAAATTTTCTTAAAAGACAACACATTTCTGAAATTCTTTCCTTTCTTTCTTTCTTTCTTTCTTTCTTTCTTTCATTCTTTCCTCGTTGAGTCGACGTAGCGGGAGGTTGAGTTGTCGTCTACACTTTTAAACTTAGTGTTACGACTCTATATTACTTGAAGAAGACTCCCTATAGAGTATACACAAGTACTCTATCTTATTTGAAAGAAGACTCGGGTATAGAGTATGAACGAATACTCTATAGAGTTAAGTTAAATACTCGTATGGTTAATCAGGAAAATAATAATGGAATAAGATGTCGAGTAATAGTTTTGAAAGAAATTAATTAAAGTTAATTAATCGAGTAAGTTGTTTTCAAACCATGCTAATTAAAAATAAAACAAGAAGAATTGTCGAGTTAATAATTGGAAAAATAATAGTTGAGTTAAGAAATAAAAATCGAGTTAAAAATGGAAAGGAAATTCCAATTTCATAAGAGTTTATTAATAATTAAAGAGAATTTATTTTAATTGAGTAAAAGTTATAAAATGCTTCATAAGATAACAAATTTAGAAAAAAGCGTTGCTTATAAACCGAGAAAAGACAAATTAGATCGTTTTAGTTTTTATAAAAGAATGCATAACCAAATTAAGTTCTGATGTATAATTGAATAATTGTTAATGTGTCTTGAAGTGTGTTTGAATTATTTGGATTTATTATGTGATTGAATAAGTATTTAAATGCATGATATTAATTGTGATGTGAAGAATTACTAAATTATTTGTATGCAAAATGATGAGCCATTGATTGTTAAATCGAGAATTAATTTAGTTTTAAAAGAAAGCTCGAGTAATGGAATGTAGATAGACGACGTTTCATAATTAAAGCGAGAAGTGTTAAGACATTGGTTTGTAATATTAACCAATCATCGAGTAGAATAAATAGTTTAAAGACGAGAGCGTGAGATCCTTTAGAAAAGATGAAGCGAAGAGAGAAATGACTCAAGTAAAAGTCCTTCAGTTGAGTTCAACGCCTTTTTGTCCGTTTTTGCGTATCTTATTTTCTTTATCAATGTCGAACTGTGAAGGATCGAGCTGGACGGATCATTAAGCAAGGACAAATAGTCCTTAAACCGCCTAGCTAGAATCTTCGGAAGTCAGATGGGCTTTTCTGAACCAAAACTGCCGATGAATATATTTATGCTATTGAGTATTATTATGATTGATTTTAAATGTGATTGACTTGCCGTTTTTATTGAAGTTGGTATGTGTTATCATCTGTTTAGTTAAGATATTATTATCCTGTGAAAGGCACGAAACCCATGTGTGGTATGTTGAATGATTGAGGTGACTGTGAACCTTGCTTTAGTTAGGCCGGTCATAGTGTTCGAGAAGAAGACCTATTTCTTAGCACAGTAAGATTGATTGTGACAGATGATGCATACTATTATTATATGTTATGTTTGACTGCGCAGTCTGTTTAAAAGAAAATGTTTTTAACATGCACAAGTAAAACTGTTTTAAGTTGTTTAAATACTTGTGATGTTCGGCAATGCAAGTTCAATTGTTATAACTGTTATAAGCATCTTTATCCAAATGTTTTGGCTTGTGTTCAATTATACCCAGCCCTGCGTGTATTTCTAAACGTGCAGGTTGACTGGATGGCGATGGCATAAACGCTTGGTGGTGTGGTATTTCTTTTGGTTGAGTCGAGTCGAATATCGGACTGGCATTTGTACGTCTTCATACGTGCAAATGTTGGGCTTTGATGCAAGTTTCCGCTGCAATACTTTTGAACTGATGTCTGTTGATACACTTTGATACTTATTTTGCTTCCGAGCGTTGAGCTCGATGACTATAAATGGTTGTTGAATCTGGTTCTCGTTGACTTGATATGTTTTTGTATTCTCGTACTTGTTGAAATCTTATCCCTGTCAGCATGAAATTCTTATCATATTCTTGACATTTGTGATTTTTGAAATGCTAGGTAATTACTTCATTGTGTCTTTGGAAACCTTAACCGATTGCCTTGCTTTTCATTAATGTTTTCCCCGAGCATGTTCCCCTTATTTGAGTTGATTATTAGTTGGTTAGATTGTGTTGTTGTTCATAAGTCGCACCTCGAGAGTCGGGGTGTGACAAAGATACATCAAAAGATTCTAAGTTATATTACAAAACTTAGGCTACAGTGTTAATACACAACATCAAAAAGAAGAGTTTAGAGTCTAGCAGCGGAATTGTGAACTATATACAAGCCTTCCCTAAATCTTATTCAACTCTAACTCAACCAACTCCACTTCGTCACTTCAACTTGCACATTTAGAAAACATATGCAGGGCTAAGTACAAAAGTACTCAGTGGGCACGTTGCCGAAAAACATAAACATAGGTATAGATAATCAGGCATCTCATTTTATAGCGCATCGGGGTTTTCATTCAAAAGAGTCCGTGCCTATTAAACATTTTCATTTCATTCATAAAGTAGCTGATCAGCATTTTTCATAGATGTTACGTTCAAATCTTGACCAGTCATAATTCACCGTGGCTGGCTACCCCTCAACAGGATACCACATACACCACAGGCTACAAGTGCACTAACTCTGGAAAGCCCCTTTTGACTAACTCAGAGCCGATCGTTAGCTAACCCCTTTTGATTAATTCATAAGGTACAAGAGAACTCACATAAAACATAACCAGTTTATGCCATAATTATCACTTTGAAAACACGATTATCAAAGCGATAAAGGAAAGGTTTTCGAGCATTGCTCGTTTTGTTTGATATATAGGAGAGCCCAACTTAGCGTTTACAGAACTAAAGTACGAGCTTCCGTTCTCTTGATCTTCCGTCCTTTCCTTACTGCTAACTTCCTCCTTCATCATAAAATAATCATACTTTAGACTCGGTCGTACAAGATAATCGAATACGGAAATTCGAATTAAGTTTTAGTTCTTTAAACGATTTAGGCATTTTGCACGCTTAACTAAATTCCTTTACTGAAACGGATACAAGATACGAACTCATCTCGTTTAGCACTCAAGCTCTATACTTGACACTGAGGTCAGTAAGAAAAAGGCATTCGTTAACTCATAACAACCTCAGAGATCGAAAGAAGCTAAGTTGAGTAGAAAACAACTTAGGAAATTACAATTTGAACATACACTGCACGAAGTCAGTGAGTCTGTCCATAATAGGGGATTGTGAAACAGGGGTCGTGCCCTGTACAAAACGATAGCCTCGGGTGTCTAGTTTACTCTCCAATTCGTGGATCTCGATTCTGATAAACGAGCTAAAAGATATTGCAGTTTCCGTGGAACGTCGCAGAAACTGCCGAGTGAACCCTAATGCTCGATAAAATCGACGCACGTTCTTCTAGGTTCGTTCTATGTTATCGAACTTAAATTCTCACGAACTTTACACAACAAGGCAGTCAACACGTATTTCCATACGTGATAAACTCCTTTCCTTTCTCGTCTATAAGCACGACATTCCAAGCATCGGCTTTCAATCCAAACAATTACTAAACCAAAATTAAATTAACATTTCTCATTTCTATTCCTCGATTATAACTACAACTCGTTATTTAACAACTCGGACAAACATGTCATCAACTACAAACTCATTCCTTAATCCATAACGAGCATTATTATCTAGTTAGAATCCTTAATCGACTTTTTGATTATTACTTACGTTCAATTGATCTTCTCTTACGAAATTTCCAAAGTTAACAGAATTCATTCATTTTCTACAACATTATTCTTCAACTAATAAGAATCATAAATATGCAAATTATATCCTCATATCATCATTTATTCTCGACTTATCGATCGTTGTTCGTCTCTTACGTAAAATTTTACGTTCTCTGTTTTCATTCAAATTTTACGACAACGATTATTATCTAACGAGCATTCCTAACATGCAAATCATATTATCAAAACATTATCGAGCCTCGACTTATCACCACAACTTCGTTTCTTACACTTTTTGTTTTATTTTTAGAAAAATCTCAAATTAATATATATTCATCCTCATGCATCGTATAACTGATTTCCATTAAACAATCAAGCATATCTTAACATTTGCTAACTTAAATCGAGCCTTGTTCGTCTCTTAGGTTTTGGATTTTATTTGTAGAAAAATCTAAAACAATTCATACTATCAATTAATACCATAAGCAACACTAATCTATCATCAATTATATGAAGAAATCGAGCACGAAAGAAAGCCCTAAAATCTGAAATTTTCGGTATTAATAGGGCTTAGGGTTCTTGATTTTTCCTTCATGATTTGATCCGTAGAACTCGATTCTAAGCATTCTAGAACATGTATCGATCAAGAAATCACATACTAAACCATCCCTAATTTTTTCGAAAAAAATGAAAGAGAGGGGAAAGAAGATTTGTTCGGATCAAACTAAAGACGAAGTTCTTACCTTTCGATATATGAAATCGGATTGAAATTTAATCGGTAGATGCAAGAGTTGTGTATCTTGGAAGAGCTTGAGTTTGGTGCTTCAATGAAGGAAATTGAAGAAGAAATGAGAGAGAAATGAGGGAGCGGGGTGGCGGTAATGGGTGATGAAGGGGGAGGGTGATGAGTCACCTTGGTGACTCATAAAGTAGGGGAAAAATATCTAACAAACAATGGTGAGTCGTTAAGGAGCGTTTGGCGAGGGAAGTTTTTAACGAAAAATCTCGATTCCGGCTCTTAATCGCCGTTTTAAAAAGTCGAGAAATACTTTTCTAGTTAGTTACGGAATTGACGAAATCTAATTCGTCCGTTAGATTGGAAATAATTAACGTACTCGGAAAACCTAAATCATTTTTCAAAATCCAAGAAAAAGTCGGGACATCACATTCCAAAAATCGTCTGGAAAATCACAAAAATTAACTTTCTCCGGTGAACTCGTCTCGAAGAAAAAGTGAATGTAAATTCTGACGGAATTCGATTCCGAGTTTCTGGGCGAAACACTTAACGGATGCGAAAAACCCTAATACAGTAGTCGTTCGTCCGATTTCTGGAATTTATTTTCGGAAACGGATTTCACCGTAAATCTTAGAATTTAATTTCACGATCTTAGGCGTGCAAAGCCATAATTATTATTAACTTTTATTTTTTAAGACTGTATAAAAAGTCTGGGGTATTACAGATTTAATCTCCTATGATTTTGTTATGTGGAAAATCAAAATATATATGCATGTTTAGAAGAAAATTAATTTTTATGATATTTTGATGTTTATGATGTTGTGATGACTTTAGATGAATTGATGATTTTTGATAGTATGATGTTTAAGAGCATGTTATGTGAAAATGTTGAATAATAAATGTTAGTAGGACTTATGAGATAAAAAGAATGAAATTTTAAGCATAAAAAAAGGTAAAAATCGAAGAAAATAAGAAAGGATACCTAGTGTGTGTTCTAGGTGTTCTTGGTGAAAAATATGAGTTTTTGAATATGTGTTCTTGGTGTTCTAGGTGTTCTTGGTGTTTTATTTGAAGATTTGAATTTCATTAAAATTAATTCTAAAAGAAATTAATTATTAAAATAATAAAATATTCAAGATATTTGTTGGAATAAAATTAAAGAGAAAATAAAAGAGAAAAATCAGTTAATTTGAGAAATGAGTCATAAATTAGAAATTAATAAAGGAAAATAATTTCTTTATTAAAAATTAAAGATTAAGAGAAAAAGTTAATCGAGTTAAATAAATCGAGACTAGAGAAATTGATAATCGAGAAATGAATAACGAACAATTAATAGTTGTACTAAATGAGAAATAGAAGACGAAATAAAATTAAAGGAAAGGAGTTATAAAACGAGTATGAAATTTGAGAGGAGAAATTGAGAATTAAGTCGTTTGAATAAACGAGAAATAATAAGGATAATAAATAATAATAAAGAAGTTTGAAGTTTAAAAAGAAGTTAGATCAAAATAACTAAAATAAGAAATAATAGAATAAGAGAATAATAAGTTTAGTCGAGCTTAGAAAATAAATAAAGATAAGTTGAGTAAGAGAAACTAAGAGAATAAGAGTCGAGTAAGAATTTATTAGAGCAAATTAAAGTAATTAATTGAGAAAGGTTATAAAAAGAAAATAAGATTTAATAAGAGTTATTTTGAGAATCGAGTTTATAAATGTTAATTGTTTGAGTAATGATTATTTCGTGATAATCGAGTTTAGTTTCCAAATCGTTTAATTAAAAAGGACTCAAGGAAATTGCCGAGTTTTGAATATTAAAAGAAAAATAAAAGTTATCGAGTAATAGTTTAAGAAACAAGTTTTGAGTCAAAGATAAGAGTCGAGCCATAAATAGAAAATAAATTTTTATTTCA
The DNA here is from genome assembly GCA_029490685.1 of Schizonepeta tenuifolia. NCBI lineage: Eukaryota > Viridiplantae > Streptophyta > Magnoliopsida > Lamiales > Lamiaceae > Schizonepeta > Schizonepeta tenuifolia. Next base: position 6,879 of record JANLIY010000633.1, read on the forward strand.
ATAAATGTTTAATTAAAAGAAAAGAGAAATAATAATAGAAGCATACATAATAGTTCGTATGCGAATACAAATAAGTAATTGAGAAAAGACGACGTCTTTGGAAATAAGCGTCGTATATTAAGTTATGAGATAATAAATGAATATTTGAGTTTAATCTAAGAAAACTTTTATTATTTGAATTAATGTCTTTTCCAAAACTAGAGTCGAGTAATAACGCGTGATTGTTAATGTGACTTGAAGTGTGAATCGAGTTTGAGATAATACGTTTATTTAGATTTCAACTTGAGTTATAATGATCGATTGAAATTCTATGTTGAATTAAATTCGTTTGAGTAGACTTATGCGATTAAACATGTTGAATATGCTTAATTGAATCTACATGCTTGAGTAGAATATTTATGCTTTGATCATAATGAAATGATTATTCAAATTGTTGAGAATGTGTGCTCATAACGTGAATAATGTCCGTATAATCAAGTATTTAATTGAGAATGTGAGTAAGGACTCAAGTATTAGAGTTTAGTCAATTAACGTTTCTTTAACTAATGAGAAATGCCAAGCATTAGTGAGTTGCGAATATGATTTAGAAACAAGAGTACGAGATGCAGTAATTAGTAACCGAGTAGAGTAAGAACTAAGGACGAGGAAGTCGAGAATCGAGATTGTCTTAGAAAAGATAAAAATAGAAAGAGACGATTCAAGTAGAAGTCTTTCAGTCGAAACAAACGTCTACTTTACGTCTTAAGCTTCGTGTCTTACTTCTTTTATCGATGTCAAAATATAAAGGACCGAGCGGGACGAAGAAGTAGCGAGGATGAAGAAAGATTAAGCCGCCTAGCTAATCGACGGAAGTAAGGTGGGCTTTTCTAATACCAAAATTATCGATGAATGCTACTATGATAATTGAGTATTATTATGTGAGTTTTTAAAGTTCAAATTGACTTGCCGTTTTTACTTGAGTTTTTGGTATGTGTTATCATCTGCTTGTTGAGATATTATTGTCCTGTGAAAGGCAGGAAACCCACGTGTGGTGTGGAATATAAATTGTTTGAGGTGACTGTGAGCCTTGCTTCGGTTGGGCCGGTTACAGTGTTCGAGAAGGAGGCCTACTTCTCGGAACAGTGAGAGTGAAATGTGGTAGATGATACATATTGCTTGAGTATATATATTGTTTGACTACGCAGTCTAAATGAAAAGAAAATGTTTTTGCATTCACAAGTAAACTGTTTCACTGCATTAATACTTGTGATGCTACGGCAAGGCAAGTTCAATTGATATAGCTCTAAGAGCAAAGTTTCAAAAGTTTTTGGCATGTGTTCACTGAGTACGAAGTACTCAGCCCTACATGTATTTCTAAACGTGCAGGTTAGCGGGATGCGGATGGAGAGGACAGTTTGGTGGTGTGGTGTGGTTATATATATATTTTGTTGATCGAGTCGAAAGTTAGACTGGCAATTGCATGTCTTCATACATGTAGTTGTTGGGATTGAGTCGAGAACTCCGCTGCAATACTATGTTTTTGATTATTGAAGTCTTTTGGATATTATACTCTGAAACATGTTCTAATTCCGAGCGATGTGCTCGATACTAATTTCTGTTTTTGTTGAATCTCGTTCTCGTTGGCTTGAAATACTTGTTTCTATTCAAACTCGATATGTAAATTATTCGTGCTCGTTGGTTGATTTGATATTTCTTTGAAAGCATGTCTTGAATGTTACCGCTTTCCGTTGATATCCCCTAGTTTTCCCCGAGCATGTTTCCCTTATTTGAGTTGAGTGATGGAAGGTTAGTAGTGTTAGTGTTCGTATCGTCGCACCTCGGGAGTCGGGGTTTCATGTACTAACGTTGGTGATTTCCAATCTTGGACAGCTTTAACCTTCTCTGGATCAACTTTTATTCCATCGGACGAAACAACATGTCCTAGGAAATTCACTTCTTTTAGCCAGAATTCACACTTACTGAATTTGGCATACAACTTCTCTGATCTCAACTTTTCTAACACGATTCGCAGACGCTTCTCGTGTTCTTCTTCATTCTTTGAATACACCAGGATATCGTCTATGAAAACAATCACAAACTTATCTAGGTATTCATGAAAAATTTTGTTCATTAAATTCGTGAAAATAGCTGGAGCATTAGTCAATTCAAACGGCATTACTATGAATTCGTAATGTCCATATTTCGTTCTGAATGCGGTCTTTGAGATATCCTCTTGCCTGATATCCTGACCTTAAATCAATTTTGGAGAAAACACCAGTTCCTTTTAACTGATCGAACAAATCCTCTATCCTTGGCAAAGGATATTTGTTCTTGAGCATAATCCTATTAAACTCTCGATAGTCTATACACATTCTCAGACTACCGTCTCTCCTCTTTTTCCAAAAAGAATTGGAGCTTTTTCAAGGGGAAACACTTGGTTGAATGAAACCTTAATCCAACAACTCTTGTAGCTGAATTTTTCATTCTTGAAGTTCCTTCGGAGCCATCCTATATGGAGCTTTTGAAATCGGGGCTGATCCAGGCTCCAGATCAATTGTAAACTCTAATTGGCTATCCAGAGACAAACCCGGTAAAACTTCTGGAAAAACGTCCTTAAATTCTCTCACGACAGCTACATCATCGATATCCGGCTCTTGCCCATCATCTTTATTCAAGTAAACAAGATACGCCTTGGTATCTTTTCTTCTCATCAACTTCTTTGCTCTCATAGTCGAGATAATCGTCACACTCTCTTTTACTCTTTGCTCTACACCGAAAACTACGGTCGGCTATTTTCCAGGGGGTTTGAAACGAAATTTGTCTCTGATCGCATTGAATCGTCACGAAATTCTCGGTTAACCAATCCAATCCTAAGATTATATCCACTTATCATATCTAGATTAGATTTAGGGACTTTGCAGATATCTTATGGTTTCTGAATTCTAATTCTAGGTTCGAACGCACTCGCGAAACTAACGATGATCTTCCTAAAGGGATTGATGCTCTAAGCACCTAGTTAGATTCTTCTACGTTCAATTATAGAGTTTCTACGCAAGCACTAGAGATAAACAAATGCAAGGCACCGGTATCAAACAAAACGACAATAGGCTCGCCTTTCAACTTTTCCATACCTGCAAGATTTCTTGGCTCTTTAGCTCCCGACTTTTGTTTAATTGCAAAGACTCGCTGGTAATGCTATTGATCCTGCAGAGTAGGTTGCTGCTTTTGCGGCTGCATCTTACGCTGGTTCTGAAGATATTTCAGCTGTGGAGCCGCTTCCACTGCTCTTATCTGAGAGGATTGATATTGATTCGGCCTTCCATCGATCAATCCTTGCTGCTTACTTGGGCACACGTTAGAGAAATAACCAGGTTGACCACAAGTGAAACAGACATTGCTCTCAGCTTTACAGATGCCTTGATGCATCTTGTCGCATCTCGCACATGGAGGTAATCCTTGGGGTCCGGTTGGAACATTACTGCAATTAGGATGCTGGACTTTCATTTTCTGAGATTGTTTTGGTCGTTGTTGCCCTTGCTTCTTCCATAGCTTTTTGTTTGGGTGGGATCCACCACTCCATTTTCCTTTTCTCTTTGAAAACTTGCCTTGTTGAAATGGATAGGAGGCAGCAGCTGTCGTCGACTGACTTTGAAATTGAGGTTTCGCTGAGGATTGCAATTCTTTCTCTGGCTGCATTGCCAATTCCATATCCAAGGCTTGGTTAAGGGCTTCAGCGTAAGTTAGACCACTCTGACTTGCAAGCACAACATGAATGTCTTGCCTCAGACCTGCTCGAAAGAGCTCACGTTTCTTTTCATCGGTATCCACCTTGTCAGGTGCAAATCGGGCTAACTCGCAAAACTCACGTTCATATTCCGCTACTAACTTCTTTTCTTGTTTTAGATTCGCAAACTCGTTCGCTTTATGCTTACGATAATTGCGAGGCACATACTTCTCCTACAAAGCTTCTTTAAACTATTCCCACGTCAAGTTCTCACGTTCCTCAGGCGTATACGCCCTCTGATGAGCTTCCCACCAATAATCGGCAGTACCCTTAAGTTGATACGTCACACACTCGAGACGTTCGCAATCATTACATTGAAGGAAACGAAAATTCGTTCTTAAGAACGAATCCAGTCCTCGGCTTCTGCCGGACTGCCTTTACCATTGAAGGTTGGGGAATTTTGTCGAAGAAAAAGTTCTTCAACATATTTCTCGATTTGAGGAGAATGAGGAGTAAGGTTAGGGTTTCGACGTTCTTCTTCTTTCTCATTTCTCTCAACTCTCGCGTTTCTTCGTCTCGGCATTCTAAAGGAAATGCCAAAATTTAAACATCTCAGATAAACTTCCGCTAAACGCGATTAGCTCACTCGGAATTTTTCTCGACTTTTGAAGATATTTCCTTCTAAGAGGAATTTGATTCTCAATCGGTACTTATCATCATATAAGGAATTATTCAATAAAATAATCATCTCAAATATAACATTCATCTCAAATAATCATTTCAGATTCGTCATTTCTTATCTCAAGCATTCAATCATTTACCATCATGCACTCAAAATTTCACATATACTCAAATCATTCTTGTCATACAAGACAATCATATACTCATATATTGTCATTCAAGACACATACTCATTTCTCAAATTTATACTCATTTACTCGTCTTACAGATATGACACATCCTGTAATACCCCAGAATTTCCGTACGATCTTAAAAATTTAAAGTTATTAATAAAAATGGCTTTGCACGCCTAAGTTTACGATTCTGAATTCTAAAACCAACGGTGAAATCCGTTTCCGAAAATAAATTACGGAAGTCAGTTAGAGGACTATTGTATTTAGGGTTATCGCGTACGAAAAATTTTTAGTTCTTGAACTCAGAACGGAAAACCGTCTGATTTTTACATTCACGAAATCGCGATACGAACTCGCCCGAGAAAGTTCATTTTTATGATTTTCCGGACAAAACTCGGACTGTGTCGTCCCGATTTTTTGTCGGAATTAAAATTTTAAATATTATTTTCCGCTTAAGTTTTATACGTTAGAATTTTTGGTCGAATCGGATTGTGCCGTTTTTGTGCCGAGCTACGTTTTTCATCGCTCGATTTCCGTAACGTCGTATCGCGTCGGAAAAGCGCGTATTTCTCTTTTTTCCTCCCCCATAGCCGACTTCTCTCTCTCAACCTTAGGATATTTTTTCTTTTTCTCCTTTTTACTTTACACCTATTGTCCTTTGTATGTTATAATAATAATAACTAATGTAACACCTAAGCTAGTAACTATTTCATGTAGCTAAGTCATCATCTCTCTCATTTCTCTTCTCCTCACAACCGAACACACACTCTCTCTCTCTCCCCCTCAATTTTCATTTCACCATTGAAGGATATTCAAGTTCTTGGCAAGGTTCCTATACAAGATCATCAATCCTCCATCTAATCTTACTTCTATCTTCACTAATATTCAAGGTATTTTTAAGAGCTAGTCTTCTATCCAAGTGAAAAATTATTCTTTTAATTTTTGTGTATTGACCAAAAATTGTAGTGGTATTAGGATGATGTTTTGAGTTTAATTCCTTTTAATTAGATGGTTAATAATCAATCCTTATGGTTTAATTGGTGAGAAAATTAAGAACCCTAAAATCTTTGTTATAGCCGAAAATTAGGGCAATTTGGTGGGATGTTTGAATCTTTCAATTGATGTTATAATCATGCTTAGGAAGTGTTCGATTGAGGATTAAAACAAAAAGAAATCAAAGCCCCCAAGTATGTTGAAACCGAGTTCTAGGGTTTAGGGTTTTGATTTGGGGATTTTCAATTTCATGTTGCAATTAGACTTCAATTGTTTAATGGATGATATAGTAGTATGATTTAGGGATAAATGGTGTTAATTGATGAAGAAAAACACCCTCTTTAATTGTGTGATTATACCGAAAATTTTGAAGGATTTAGGGGTTTGCATGTAGTTGAATTAGTTGAGGTTTGGTTGATGAAATAATGATGTTGATAATATTAGTTGTTGATATGAATTTATTTAGAATTTTCTAAAAATATTTTGTGAGTCGTAAGAGACGAAGAACTCACTTTAAGTTGAGATGTAGTAATGATATGAAGTGATGATATGCATGAAAATGAATCTCGTTAGATGTTGTTTGATGACGTAAAAATTGAACAAAATCCGATAACTTTTAAAATCGCGTAAGAGACGAACAATTAGTTGTAATTAATAACCGAGAAGTCGAATAAGAATTCTAACTTGATAATATTGTTTATGATGGACTAAGGTATAACTTTGTAGTTGACGTCATGAGCTTTCGAGCTATTATAATATGAGTTATAGTGATAGTCGAGAACTAGAACGAGAAATTGTTAACTTGATTTTTGGTTTAGTACTTGTTAGTTGAAGGCCAATGTTTAGAACGTCGTGCTATTGGACGAGTTTTGAAAAGGAGTTCATCATGTACGGGGGTACGTGCTGACTGCCTTCAGAGTCAAGTTTCATGAGAAATCGAATACGAGAACTTAGAACGAACCTAAGAAGTTATATGTCGATCCTATCGAGTAACTAGGGTTACCGCGGCAGTTTTGCGACCCTTGCCGGAAACTGTAATATCTCTTAGCTCGTTTATCGGATTTGTGATCCGTAAATTGGAGTGTAAACTAGATTTCCCAAGCTTTCCAACGGTACAGGGCTCCTCCCCTGTTTCCAGTTCCCATGTTCTGGGCAGACCCCAGAGTTACTATGATGCGCAGTGATTTTCAGAATTTATTTTTCTAAGTTGTTTCGTTCGCAACTTAGTTTCTTTCGATCGTTTAAGCCGTAATAACTTGACGACTATCTTCCTACTGACCTCAGTGTCAAGTATGGAGCCTTGAGTGCTAAACGAGACGAGTTCTCGTCTCGTATCCGTTAAAGTAAAGAAATTTAGTTAAGCGTGAAAATGCCTAAATCGTCTAAAGAACTAAAACTTAATTTCCTAAGTTGATTTCCTTTCCAACTTAGTTCCTTTTGATCTTTTAAGTCGTATTGAGCTATCGACTACCCTCTCTACTGACATAAGAGTCTAGTATGAGACCTTTCGAGTTCTAAACGAGATTTGTTCAAGTCTCGTTCCCGTTTAACAAAAAAATGAAACTAGTAGCGTGCAAATGCCTAAAGAAATGAAACGACTAAAACTTAATTCGAATTGCTATGATCGATTATCTTTTGCGACCGAGTTTAAAGTGTTATTATTTTACGATGAAGGAGGAAGCCAACAGTAAGGAAAGGACGGAAGATCAGGAGATCGGAAGCTAGTACTTAGTTCTGTAAACGCTAAGGTGGACTTTTATCTATATCAAATAAAATGTGGGTTTTTCCACAACTCGAAAGTATTATTTATCGCTTTGATAATTGTGTTTTCAAAGTGATAATCTTGGCATGAACTGTTTCAACTATTTTATGTGAGTTCTCTTGTACATATCTGAGTTAACCTTCGGGTTTACCAGATTTCTGAGTTAACCTTCGGGTTTTCCAGACTTTTAAGTTAACCGCTAGGATGTTAACTTTCGATCGGCTCTGAGTTAGCTATTAAGCGCTTTCCAGGGTTAGTGCACTTTGTAACCTGTGGTGTATGTGGTATTCTGTTGAGGGGTAACCAGCCACGGTGAATTAGCTTTGGTCAAGATTGAACATAACATACTCTAAAAATGCTTGCGCAAGCTGCTTTATACAAATCAGTCAGAAAATGTTTAGTAGGCACGGGCCTTTTCAACAAAACCCCGATGCGCTACGGTTATAAAATGCCAGATTATTTATACTTATGAATTATGTTTTAGGCAACGTGCCCACTAAGTACTTTTGTACTTAGCCCTGCATATGTTTTCTAAATGTGCAGGTTGAAGCGATGGGAGCGGCGAGGGTTGAATAAAGTTGTCTTAGGAAGATTGTAGTTAGTGTGAACCACAAATTCCGCTGCAGAACTCTAGTGTTTTTGAAATACAGATATGTTATCACTGTAGACTAAGATCTGTCTTAACATAGTTTCTTTCGGTGTACTTCTGTCGAGTAATCTTTTGAGATTAACTCTTCCTTTATGTAAATAAAGTCTTGTTCATAGTATGCATGATGTCTCTTATGTATGTTTAGTTCAGTTAGTCCCCTTCTTCCCCGTTTCTTTAATCTAATCTCAGTCGCACCCCGGCTTCTGCCGTCCCTCGGGATTTGGGGCTGTGACACATCCTCATTATTCGCATATTATGCTTCATAAATTTATTCTCGAAAGAATAACTCATCTAATTTTCTCAACTCTTACTTCTTCTTTTACTCTTAACTCAAAGATACTTAATATCTCAGATACTCAAAATACTATTGGCATTTAATGAGACTCAAAGTTGATTTTAACAGCCTAATGGCTCCATTATATTATCATCCGGAATGATGGCCTCATTGTGAGGACTTTACCAAAGAATAGGGATTTATACTTACATCGGAAAATTACCCTAACTTTTCCACACAACTACTCGCACTAACGGCAAGCTTACTACTTTTACGATCGATCTACGCGATATCTATGCATCAAGTTCATAATTTACATCACTGTTGAAAAGTAAAGAAATTTGATTCTTAATGTTAAACAAAGATTGTTCGCAACCTCTCGTAACTTTCTTCAACTGTACCCTAGACATGCGAACTACCATCGCTAGGGTCATTTCTTCCATCACGTTCCTCTTTGGGATTCTTACTGCTTTGAATCTCTGTTGCAATTAGCACCTCTAAAAAGTCATCATAGGTATACTCAGGAACATTCCACGGTGTTGCCGTGTCTTTTATCTGCTCATCATCGAAACGAACTTCGTCATCTTCCAACTCTGGCTCAACCCACGGGGGAGTCTCTATATCATTCTCGTAACATGTATAAGCACTAATGATGTCGTCGATCTCTTGCTCAAGCTTCTGGTTAACCTTTGTTGCCGATGACTCGAAATCTATGAGCGGAGAAACATAGCAATCATTTGAAATCGGCTGAAGGTAACCACGACCTACTGTAGCGGCTGCCATCAAGAACTCTGAGGATTCATCATCTCTAACTCCTGCACGTCTCGACCTAGACGACTCAGCCACTGGCGATACTAGAGAAAATGTGTGGCCTCGGTGTCGGAACTGTTCAAGTTGGTCATGCGCATAAGGTGAATCATCGAAAGAAGCATATATATCATCTATCTGAGTTGCAACTGAACTAGACGAGGCTGTGTAATATGGGACATATGATGTGGTAGTAAGTACGTCTCGTGAATATTCATTAAATGAAAAATCATTCGGCTCAGGAAAAAACTGAGGAGGAATAAGAAACGGAATGGGATCATCCTGAGGCTGAGGTGCAGAACCAATTCCATCTGGCTCGAAACGAGGCAAAGGGTAGAACGGTCCTGGGGGTGGAACGCCTTCTCGGTTAAACTGACTCATAATAGTGACAATGAACTCGTTGAAATCGCAACGTAAATATTCATCAGAGTTCTGTCGTTTAATATGTAGAGATACCAAAAATGCTGCCCATTCGCGCCATTCCTCGGGAAGAGCATTGATTAAGCGTATTATGCCATCGAAAATACTTACGTCGAGATGCTTAACTACTTCCCAAATTTTATGAAATCGAGCTAAGAACTCAGAAATTGTTTCATCGTCAGCTCCCCTAAGGTGCAAGCACTCTTGCATAATAGCATGGTTTGTTTCATCATCCATCCTATATGATTTAACAACGAATTAGACATACTATAGCAGATATACGTATCACATTTTTAGAATTCCGACCACCACATACTCTTTCTTTTTTCACATCGAAGCACAAAAATTAGGGACGACATTCTAAAGAAATACTAAATTGCCTTGCTTCAATACAAGCATAGATAACATACTGAATAACTTTAAATCAATTTAAACTCAAAACTTTTAGGAAAATACTCGTACCTGGTAGCTGGATGAGATGGGGATGATTGGTGTGTTACTGACTCAAACAAGTCTAGGAATCAAATCTAGACTCGACTCATCAAAGAAAATTCACTCTTCAAAGCAGTCAAACAAATAAGTAGACAGATAGACAGACCTGCTCTGATACCACTTTGTCACAGCCCGAAATCCGGTGTGTAGGAACGACCAGACTCCATTGGAGTGTGAAGGTGAAACCATCAAATAAATATCTCACTTTTGTCACAACCCACTCGAATTGCGACTAAATACTAATTCTGAATGAATTAAGAATGTGAAACTATAAACCAAAAACTCGACTTGACAATGAATCAATAAGGAAATAAGGTATGAAAGCAACAACGAATAAGAACATGCTTTCAACCGATTCCAACAAGAAACGGCATGCTTAATTTACAACGGTTTCTAAAAAATAGTGTTAAGTATTTTGACTTAACGTCATTCAGAGTAATAAGCAAACGAAACCAAAAGTACTAATTTGACTCGGGTAGACTGCTCATTGTAGTATCAACATAATAGAGTATTTCAAAAATATAGACACAATCCAGCGGAAGACATCACTGCTCTCGACAATTACATGTATGATGACATGTAATCACCGACTGAACTCACAACAGAAAACACACCACCAAGACCATCCACGCCATCCTCATCCACAACTAACTTGCACGTTTAGAAATACATGCAGGGCTGAGTACTTCGTACTCAGTGAACACAATGCCAAAAACAATTGAAACTCTGCTCATTAGAGCTCTATAATTGAAATACTTGCCTCTTTTGCTACATCACAAGGGTTAAATATATAATCGTTCAAAACAACTTACCACTTGTGACAGCCATAAAAACATTTTCATCTTTCTGAAATCAGCTGCAGTCATTTTTGTACTCAAGTATGAATCAATCTACGACTGATCTTTCAGTTGTGTCGAGAAGTAGGCCTCCTTCTCAAACACCGTAACCGGCTAAACCGAAGTAAAGCTCACAGTTACCTCAATACAATGCATGCATCAGTCCCGCATAAACAGGACTTTTATCCCGTGCGTCCACAGGACTTTTAATAATTAACATGTAGATGATTGCATACCAAAACATTTAAAACATTTAGGCAAGTCAATTAATTTGAAAAACGCACATAATACATAAATAGTAAGCGCATTCATCATTTAGTTTTAGTTCAGAAAAGCCCACCTTGCTTTCAGATATTGAAGTCGAGGTTGCTTACTTTACGCTTTCCCGACTATTTTACAGTCCCGCTCGGCCCTTTAATAATACTATAGATTAAAATCGATCTTATCTTACTCGAAAAACGTATAATAGACTTAGGGCTCGGCTGAAGGACTTCTACTTGACTCGGGTTTTCCTTAACTCAACTAAACTTCTCTATATCGATAGCTTTCTCGATTTCTCATTTTTGAATCATCGTCTTTACTTGGTTTCTAATAACTTCTCAAATTCATATTCTCGTTTCTAGTAAGACTTCTCAAACTTCACGTAAATTGATAACTTACTATTTAACTCGTCTTGACTTCTCATAACTTAAGTTATATGATTTTCGTCAAATCATAATGTCAAATCTCAACTAATATCATCATACATCATTCATTCACAGTTGAGCACTGATTTCGTGTCACAGCCCCAAATCCCGAGGGATGGCAAAGCCGGGGTGCGACTAGGGGTTGGATTAAAGAAACAGGGAAGAAGGGGGATTGAACAGATAGACAGACAATTATAACAGTTTATTTCTATGAACTTGATACCATTATATTAAAGGAGAGTCGATCTCGAAGGATCGCTCGAAAGTTGTTCTCCAAATATAACTAAGTTAAAGTACGGAACTTAGACTTCAAAATTATACATTAATAGAGATTGTTTGGCAGCGGAAGTGTAAACTAGCATACTAGTCTTCTTCTTCAATTATAGCCTACTTAACCACCACCGCCTTCGTCTCTCAACCTGCACATTTAAAAACAAACATGCAGGGCTAAGTACATGAAGTACTTAGTGGGCACGTTGCCGAAAACATAGTATAATAGTATTGATTATCAGGCATCATAAACAGTAACGCTCCGGGGGTTTTTCAATAAAGACTTGAGCTTACTAAACATTTTATTTCTTTCACAAATCGCAATAGCTTGGCCAAGCATTTTATATATGTTACATTCAATTTGCCCAACTTCTGTTTCAACGCCGGGGGAGAGTATACTTCTCCCGCATACGTTCAACTCACCGCGGCATGGCTACCCCTCAGCAGAGTACCACACACTCTGGCTACCGTGTACACTTAACTCTGGAAAACCCCGTACGGTTAACTCAGAGTCCGATCGATTTAGTTAATCCCAGTTGACTAACTCAGAAAGGCACAAACGAACTCACATAAAACAAATCATTTAATGCCATGATAATCATTTCAAATCACAGTTATCAAAGCTGTAAACAAAAGTTTTCGAGCGTTGCTCATTTTGTTTTTATATAGAAAGCCCACCTTGAACGTTTACAGAACTAAACTCGAGCTTCCGTCTTCCGTCCTGTCTTCTAAACTCGACCTCCTCCTTGAACGCAAATAATAAGACTTCGATAAGTGGTCGAGTCGATTAAAGAAAAAGGATTATTGAAATCGGTTAAAGTCTTTTAGGTCTTTGCACGCTTAACTAGTTACTTTTGATTAATAGGGAACGAGACTTGAACTCATCTCGATTAGGATTAACTCGGATCCTTACTCGACACTTAGGTCAATAAATAATAAGAGTCGAGAACTTATAACAACTTAAAAGTTCAAGAGAAATCAAGTTGAAAAGAGTTCAACTTAAGAAATTAGGTTTTAGAAATTTCTTGCACAAGGCAGTAGTTCTGGAGTTCATACAGAACAGAGTACTAAGAAACAGGGGACGTGCCCTATCCCAAAAGAAAGCTACAGATGTCTAGTTTACTCTCCAATTTACAGATCATGATTTCGTTAAGCGAGTGTCACAGCTCCAAATCCCGAGGGACGGCAGAAGCCGGGGTGCGACTGGGGTTGGATTAAAGAAGCGGGAAGAAGGGGGCTAATTAACTAAACATACATGAAAAACATCGACAAACTATGCATAAGACTTGAATATCAATAAGAAAGAGTTAATCCCTAAGGATTACTCTTACAAGAGTACAAAAAGGAAACTAAGTTAACATTTTACAGACTTGGACTACTGAGTATAGTTCAAAAAGTACATCTCCAAAAAGAAATACAGAGATTGGCAGCGGAAGGGTTCTAACTAAGCATCCTATCCTTTAACTCAACATCAACCGTCGCCGCTCACCGTCGCTTCAACCTGCACATTTAGAAAACAATGCAGGGCTAAGTACAAATGTACTTAGTGGGCACGATGCCGAAATCATAATCATAAGTATAAGTAATCTGGCATTTTATAACCATAGCGCATCGGGGTTTTGTTGAAAAGGCTCGTGCCTACTAAACATTTTCTGACTGATTTGTATAAAGCAGCTTGCGCAAGCATTTTTAGAGTATGTTATGTTCAATCTTGACCAAAGCTAATTCACCGTGGCTGGCTACCCCTCAACAGGATACCACATACACCACAGGTTACAAAGTGCACTAACTCTGGAAAGAACTTAGCAGCTAACTCAGAGCCGATCGTTAGTTAACCTAGTTAGATTAACTCTAAAAGTCTGGAAAACCCGGAGGTTAACTCAGATAGGTACAAGATAACTCACATAAAAAATAGTTGAAACAGTTTATGCCAAGATTATCACTTTGAAAACACAATTATCAAAGCGATAAATAATACTTTCGAGTTGTGGAAAAACCCACATTTTATTTGATATAGATAAAAGCCCACCTTTATTTTACAGAACTTATAAGCAAAAGCTTCCAACTTTGGATCTTTCATCCTTTCTCTACAGTTGGCTTCCTCCTTCATCGTAAAATAAACATACTTAAAAACGGATCGTAAAAAGGATAATCAAAGAAAGAATCGAAGAAAGGTTTTAGTTGTTTTATTCTTTTGGGCATTTGCACGCTTATTAGATTCGTTTTACTTAAACGGGAAACGAGACTCGTACCAATCTCGTTTAGAACTTGGAAGATCTCATACTCGACCCTCGGGTCAGTAGAGAAGGTAGTCGATGTCTTAATACGACTTTAAAGATTATAAGGAACTAAGTTGGAAAGAATCAACTTAGGCGATTTACTTTAGTTCATTAAACGCTTTATGTAATTTCTCGTTTATTACTTCTTTAATGAAAGGATAAGATATAAGATCTCGACTGGTTTTCATCACTCAAGGTCCTGTACTTGACTCTAGGGTCAGTAGGAAGATGTTCGTTAGATAAAACGGCTTAAACGATTGAAAGAAACTAAGTTGTGAACTAAACAATTTAGAAAACAAGAAACTGAAATTTCACTGCACAGTTCAGTAACTCTGAAGGCTGTCCAGAACAGAGGATTTGGAAACAGGGGGTCAGACCTGTACCACTAGAAAGCTTAGGAAGTCTAGTTCGCGCTCCAATTTACGGATCACAAATCCGATAAACGAGCTGGAAGTTATTACAGTTTCCGGCGAGGGTCGCAAAACTGCCGTGGAAACCCTAATTGATTGATAAGTTCGACGTATAACGTTTTAGGTTCGTTTTAATCTCTCGTATTCATTTTTTTAGAAACTGGACTCTCAAGGCAGTCATCACGTACTTCCGTACATGACAAACTCCTTCTCAACTTGCTAAAAGGCACGACGTTCTAACGTCGTGTTTCAACTATCAATTACTAAACCAACAAAGAAAATTCAAAACGCGTTCTAGTTCTCAACCCTAACTTTAATCAATATTAGATCAACTCGAAAGCTTATGACGTCAACTAGGAAGATGTTCTAAATTTCATTATAAACAATAATATCAACTTAGAATTTTCATCCGACTTCTCGATTTTTAGTTACAACTAAATATTCGTCTCTTATACGATTTTCAAAAGTTGTCGCTTTTTGTTTAAATTTTACGACGTTAAACTACGTCTAACGTGAATCATTTTCACGCATGCAAACACATCTTAACATCATTATAACTCAGTTTATATGGTGATCTTTGCCTCTTATGTTTCACTAAACATTTTTAGAAAATTCTCATTTAATTTCTATTATCAACTAACATGAATTGCAACATAAAACAACTAACAAATGATCACTTATATCAAACATGTATAAACCCCCAATTACTCTATAATTTTCTGGTTTTAAACATATGTTAAGGGGATGATTTTCTTCTCCAATTAACTACATTTATTTACTAATCAACATCTTATATCATCCATTAATCAATTATAATTCCAAAAACAACTAACATGCATAAAAATCCCTAAATTCAACTCAAACCTTTAATTTAAATTCTATAAACACATAGGGTTTTCAATTCTTTTTCATCCCAAACACTAATTAATCATCTACTAAGCATGAATCAATGATCAAAAGAAGAAAAACAAAAATCCTACCATTTTCCCAAAAAATTCTGCATTCACATAGGTTTTAGGATTCTTGGTTTTGATCATTTTTAATCCATAATTATCATATCTAACATATCTAATTTCATCATTCTAAGATCAAAACATCTAAATCAAACCTCTAAAATTTCGATCAAGATGGAAAAGAAAAGAAAAGAAATCTAAATGGATGGAGTTGTGGAGGATATCATTACCTAGAGAATTAACAAAGGATGTATAGAGTTTTGTTGGATGAATTGTGACTTGTATGAACTCTTCTTGTTCTTGGAGGTGTTCTTCAATGGTGGATGGATGATGGAGAAGATGAAGTTGAGGGTGTGTGTGAGTGTGCTGCCGAGAGAGAGTGAGAGATGGAGAGAGATGGAATTGTTTTTGTGTAGTGTTGTTATGATGATTATGTTGATAATGTGTAAAGGTAGTTTAGGTGTCATACAATTAACAAAGTCAACACATGCATGTTAACACCTAATGAGGATGATGTGGCGGCTGCATGCATGTAATTAAGAGGGTTACGGTTTTTCCGGCGCGATCCGACGTTACGGGAAAACGAACGATGAAAAACGTTGTTCGGTACAAAAATCATCGCAATTCGATTTGACTTAAAATTCTAACGTATGAACTTAATTGGAAAAATAAATTTACAAAATTTATTTTGACAAAACTCGGGACGCCATAGTCCGAGTTTCGTCCGGAAAAACATAAAAAAAAAGGATTAAAGAAAATAATAAGACTTCAATAAGTGGTCGAGTCTTCCGTCTTCCGTCCTGTCTTCTAAACTCGACCTCCTCCTTGAACGCAAATAATAAGACTTCGATAAGTGGTCGAGTCGATTAAAGAAAAAGGATTATTGAAATCGGTTAAAGTCTTTTAGGTCTTTGCACGCTTAACTAGTTACTTTTGATTAATAGGGAACGAGACTTGAACTCATCTCGATTAGGATTAACTCGGATCCTTACTTGACACTTAGGTCAGTAAATAATAAGAGTCGAGAACTTATAACGACTTAAAAGTTCAAGAGAAATCAAGTTGAAAAGAGTTCAACTTAAGAAATTAGGTTTTAGAAATTTCTTGCACAAAGCAGTAGTTCTGGAGTTCATACAGAACAGAGTACTAAGAAATAGGGGACTTTCCCTATACCAAAAGAAAGCTACAGATGTCTAGTTTACTCTCCAATTTACGGATCTCGATTTCGTTAAGCGAGCTAAGAGTTATGACAGTTTCCGTAAAAGGTCGCAGAACTGCCCGAACTAACCCTAGGGCTCGATAAAACTCGACGTGCAACTCTCTATGTTCGATAAATGCTACGCCAGTTCAATACTCACGAAATTTTACTCTTAGGACAGTCAACTCACTAATCATCTATCGAGAATACTTTATCCTTTCTCGGTTTAATAATACGACAACATTTCCTCGTTGTTTCACTAGTCGATTACTAAACAAATTTTATTTCATTTCCATTTTAATCAATTAACTTCTAACTTATAAATCAATTCATGTCATTATCATTATCTAACTCTTATACACATTATTACTCATTATCTAATTGAATTCAATTAAGAATTAACCTTTTACACTTAATATTAATCAATTAATTCCTTAATAAAATTCCATTTTCCATGAATAAAATATTATATTATTTTTTATTTAATATTATTATAATATTAATTTAATATTATTATAATATTTTATTTTATTAATAATATTATTATTATTTTATTTTAATTTAATTAATTTCGAATTAATTAATTAATTAATTTAATAATTAATTAATTTAATTAATCTTTAATTTTAATCATCTTCAAATCTTCAAATCTTCATGTTCTTGGTCAAGAACACCAAGAACACCTAGAACACATACTAAAATCCTATGAGCTAATTTCCATTGATTTTTCATGTTTAATCCATTTATTTCATTTATCCTTGATTTCATATCTTATAATTAACCATTAACTTCACTAATACTAAGTTATAACATAATCTAATAACATAATCTAAAATCATAAAATCAAACCCTACTCTTTACTAATTTTCGGTTTTAATCAATAATCAAGGGGGTTTGATTTTATGATTTTAGATTATGTTATTAGATTATGTTATAACTTAGTATTAGTGAAGTTAATGGTTAATTATAAGATATGAAATCAAGGATAAATGAAATAAATGGATTAAACATGAAAAATCAATGGAAATTAGCTCATAGGATTTTAGTATGTGTTCTAGGTGTTCTTGGTGTTCTTGACCAAGAACATGAAGATTTGAAGATTTGAAGATGATTAAAATTAAAGATTAATTAAATTAATTAATTATTAAATTAATTAATTAATTAATTCGAAATTAATTAAATTAAAATAAAATAATAATAATATTATTAATAAAATAAAATATTATAATAATATTAAATTAATATTATAATAATATTAAATAAAAAAATAATATAATATTTTATTCATGGAAAATGGAATTTTATTAAGGAATTAATTGATTAATATTAAGTGTAAAAGGTTAATTCTTAATTGAATTCAATTAGATAATGAGTAATAATGTGTATAAGAGTTAGATAATGATAATGACATGAATTGATTTATAAGTTAGAAGTTAATTGATTAAAATGGAAATGAAATAAAATTTGTTTAGTAATCGACTAGTGAAACAACGAGGAAATGTTGTCGTATTATTAAACCGAGAAAGGATAAAGTATTCTCGATAGATGATTAGTGAGTTGACTGTCCTAAGAGTAAAATTTCGTGAGTATTGAACTGGCGTAGCATTTATCGAACATAGAGAGTTGCACGTCGAGTTTTATCGAGCCCTAGGGTTAGTTCGGGCAGTTCTGCGACCTTTTACGGAAACTGTCATAACTCTTAGCTCGCTTAACGAAATCGAGATCCGTAAATTGGAGAGTAAACTAGACATCTGTAGCTTTCTTTTGGTATAGGGAAAGTCCCCTATTTCTTAGTACTCTGTTCTGTATGAACTCCAGAACTACTGCTTTGTGCAAGAAATTTCTAAAACCTAATTTCTTAAGTTGAACTCTTTTCAACTTGATTTCTCTTGAACTTTTAAGTCGTTATAAGTTCTCGACTCTTATTATTTACTGACCTAAGTGTCAAGTAAGGATCCGAGTTAATCCTAATCGAGATGAGTTCAAGTCTCGTTCCCTATTAATCAAAAGTAACTAGTTAAGCGTGCAAAGACCTAAAAGACTTTAACCGATTTCAATAATCCTTTTTCTTTAATCGACTCGACCACTTATCGAAGTCTTATTATTTGCGTTCAAGGAGGAGGTCGAGTTTAGAAGACAGGACGGAAGACGGAAGACTCGACCACTTATTGAAGTCTTATTATTTTCTTTAATCCTTTTTTTTTATGTTTTTCCGGACGAAACTCGGACTATGGCGTCCCGAGTTTTGTCAAAATAAATTTTGTAAATTTATTTTTCCAATTAAGTTCATACGTTAGAATTTTAAGTCAAATCGAATTGCGATGATTTTTGTACCGAACAACGTTTTTCATCGTTCGTTTTCCCGTAACGTCGGATCGCGCCGGAAAAACCGTAACCCTCTTAATTACATGCATGCAGCCGCCACATCATCCTCATTAGGTGTTAACATGCATGTGTTGACTTTGTTAATTGTATGACACCTAAACTACCTTTACACATTATCAACATAATCATCATAACAACACTACACAAAAACAATTCCATCTCTCTCCATCTCTCACTCTCTCTCGGCAGCACACTCACACACACACCCTCAACTTCATCTTCTCCATCATCCATCCACCATTGAAGAACACCTCCAAGAACAAGAAGAGTTCATACAAGTCACAATTCATCCAACAAAACTCTATACATCCTTTGTTAATTCTCTAGGTAATGATATCCTCCACAACTCCATCCATTTAGATTTCTTTTCTTTTCTTTCCATCTTGATCGAAATTTTAGAGGTTTGATTTAGATGTTTTGATCTTAGAATGATGAAATTAGATATGTTAGATATGATAATTATGGATTAAAAATGATCAAAACCAAGAATCCTAAAACCTATGTGAATGCAGAATTTTTTGGGAAAATGGTAGGATTTTTGTTTTTCTTCTTTTGATCATTGATTCATGCTTAGTAGATGATTAATTAGTGTTTGGGATGAAAAAGAATTGAAAACCCTATGTGTTTATAGAATTTAAATTAAAGGTTTGAGTTGAATTTAGGGATTTTTATGCATGTTAGTTGTTTTTGGAATTATAATTGATTAATGGATGATATAAGATGTTGATTAGTAAATAAATGTAGTTAATTGGAGAAGAAAATCATCCCCTTAACATATGTTTAAAACCAGAAAATTATAGAGTAATTGGGGGTTTATACATGTTTGATATAAGTGATCATTTGTTAGTTGTTTTATGTTGCAATTCATGTTAGTTGATAATAGAAATTAAATGAGAATTTTCTAAAAATGTTTAGTGAAACATAAGAGGCAAAGATCACCATATAAACTGAGTTATAATGATGTTAAGATGTGTTTGCATGCGTGAAAATGATTCACGTTAGACGTAGTTTAACGTCGTAAAATTTAAACAAAAAGCGACAACTTTTGAAAATCGTATAAGAGACGAATATTTAGTTGTAACTAAAAATCGAGAAGTCGGATGAAAATTCTAAGTTGATATTATTGTTTATAATGAAATTTAGAACATCTTCCTAGTTGACGTCATAAGCTTTCGAGTTGATCTAATATTGATTAAAGTTAGGGTTGAGAACTAGAACGCGTTTTGAATTTCTTTGTTGGTTTAGTAATTGATAGTTGAAACACGACGTTAGAACGTCGTGCCTTTTAGCAAGTTGAGAAGGAGTTTGTCATGTACGGAAGTACGTGATGACTGCCTTGAGAGTCCAGTTTCTAAAAAAATGAATACGAGAGATTAAAACGAACCTAAAACGTTATACGTCGAACTTATCAATCAATTAGGGTTTCCACGGCAGTTTTGCGACCCTCGCCGGAAACTGTAATAACTTCCAGCTCGTTTATCGGATTTGTGATCCGTAAATTGGAGCGCGAACTAGACTTCCTAAGCTTTCTAGTGGTACAGGTCTGACCCCCTGTTTCCAAATCCTCTGTTCTGGACAGCCTTCAGAGTTACTGAACTGTGCAGTGAAATTTCAGTTCTTGTTTTCTAAATTGTTTAGTTCACAACTTAGTTTCTTTCAATCGTTTAAGCCGTTTTATCTAACGAACATCTTCCTACTGACCCTAGAGTCAAGTACAGGACCTTGAGTGATGAAAACCAGTCGAGATCTTATATCTTATCCTTTCATTAAAGAAGTAATAAACGAGAAATTACATAAAGCGTTTAATGAACTAAAGTAAATCGCCTAAGTTGATTCTTTCCAACTTAGTTCCTTATAATCTTTAAAGTCGTATTAAGACATCGACTACCTTCTCTACTGACCCGAGGGTCGAGTATGAGATCTTCCAAGTTCTAAACGAGATTGGTACGAGTCTCGTTTCCCGTTTAAGTAAAACGAATCTAATAAGCGTGCAAATGCCCAAAAGAATAAAACAACTAAAACCTTTCTTCGATTCTTTCTTTGATTATCCTTTTTACGATCCGTTTTTAAGTATGTTTATTTACGATGAAGGAGGAAGCCAACTGTAGAGAAAGGATGAAAGATCCAAAGTTGGAAGCTTTTGCTTATAAGTTCTGTAAAATAAAGGTGGGCTTTTATCTATATCAAATAAAATGTGGGTTTTTCCACAACTCGAAAGTATTATTTATCGCTTTGATAATTGTGTTTTCAAAGTGATAATCTTGGCATAAACTGTTTCAACTATTTTTTATGTGAGTTATCTTGTACCTATCTGAGTTAACCTCCGGGTTTTCCAGACTTTTAGAGTTAATCTAACTAGGTTAACTAACGATCGGCTCTGAGTTAGCTGCTAAGTTCTTTCCAGAGTTAGTGCACTTTGTAACCTGTGGTGTATGTGGTATCCTGTTGAGGGGTAGCCAGCCACGGTGAATTAGCTTTGGTCAAGATTGAACATAACATACTCTAAAAATGCTTGCGCAAGCTGCTTTATACAAATCAGTCAGAAAATGTTTAGTAGGCACGAGCCTTTTCAACAAAACCCCGATGCGCTATGGTTATAAAATGCCAGATTACTTATACTTATGATTATGATTTCGGCATCGTGCCCACTAAGTACATTTGTACTTAGCCCTGCATTGTTTTCTAAATGTGCAGGTTGAAGCGACGGTGAGCGGCGACGGTTGATGTTGAGTTAAAGGATAGGATGCTTAGTTAGAACCCTTCCGCTGCCAATCTCTGTATTTCTTTTTGGAGATGTACTTTTTGAACTATACTCAGTAGTCC
>JANLIY010000634.1:0-28584 GCA_029490685.1 Schizonepeta tenuifolia
TGAAGGAGCAGCTTCAAACACTTTGGTGCCTGGGAAATCTTGCAGGACTATCCCAAGTTTCTCCACCAAGAATTTCCCGACGTTCTGTCCATGAAGCGGACGAAGAATACGGCCGAAGGCGCCTACACCTCATCTGGAACGCCGCACGGATCGAGCAAGGCAATAGAAAAGGAAAGCACGACTCCCTCCCGCCCACAGGGATGAGACGCGGCAAAGGGGGAGGCAAGGGCGGCCAGAGGGAAGGGGAAAAAGAAGGTCAACAAAGAGGAGGAGTTCGGGTCGATGGTCGACTCTACAAATAAAAGGCTAAGCAGCATCATCGCGGCGAAGAACAACCTCGCCGAGGCAATGAGAGAGCGTGCTCGAGCGAAACAAGACGATACCGATGCAAGGATCATCAACACGGATACGTCAAACTACACGCCGGAGTAGTTGGAGCTCCATATGATGATGGTTGCCGACATCAAACGACGTCGCGGATGGGCTTAGTTATTTTTTCCCCTACAACAGCTATGTTTTTTTTAAATATTCTAGTATTTTTTTTTTATTTCTAGCAATGTAATTTTTTTTTTGTAGTAATGTATTTTTTTTTATTTCTAGTAATGTATTTTTATTTAAATTAATAAAATTTTCAAATTTTCTTATTAAAATTAATGCAAAATACAAATTCAGAAATTCTTTAGAGACAGCCCCACTGCAGCTCATTGTCTTTGTCTCCAAAAAATCTTTAGAGACACCCCTTAGAGACACTACCACTGGAGGTAGTCTACTAAATAAATATCATCGAGTTAATTTATATTTAATTTATTTTTTATTGATTTTTTTGCATTTTCTCAAAATTTAATATTCGCTCACTAATGAAAAAAAAAATAAAGAACAATAAAATTATTTTATTGTAAAGAGCACTCTCGTTATTTCTTGTATTATTGACCTTCCACGAATTACAGAAGTATTGTAATTGATAAAGAACAATTTAATTCAATTATTTTTTACGTGCTTTATAAAAGTACTAATAAATTGTCATTTTATGAAATAAGTGAATACAATTTTTGTGTGAAAAGTTAAAAATGAAATTAAAATATCAATATTTTGATTTTGATAGGAATTTTTCATTTAAAAGATAAATTATATGAATATCAGAAATTGAAAATATACAAATTATTTTAAGCAAAAATGTCAACTTAGAAAACTATACGTACTATTTATTTTATTTTTTAAAGGTGTACAGTCTTCAAAATTTTGATACTCTTTTAATATTTTTACTAAGTTTATGTTCGTGCATTGCAGATACTATTTTGCTAGTTTAATAACCGAAAAATTAAATATGCATAAAATTAACAATCAAAGTATTGATTTTAATTGAACCATTGTAAATAAACTGAGATAATAAATTAGTTATGCTTGAAGTTTTCTTTAAAATCGAGATATATTATACAGTTGAAACGTTATCAGCAATATGAATTCAAGAATATATGAAAATTAATTAATATAATATTAAATCAATAATTCTATTCGCACATACTATGTCTGGACATACGTGCTTGAAATAGGAAAAGAATTGTCCGATTGCCTTCAAAATTTCTTTCCTACTCAAACATTCTTCTGAAATATCGATCTCATGCACACCCGCTTCCAAATTTTACTCTCATTCTCACCGAACTCCTAAACTTGTGAATTTAAATTGGTATGAAACTTCATAATTAAAATTTAAAAAATGTATGTTTATTAATACTCAAACTGTCGAAACTATGAAATTAAATTATTAGTATAAAAATTCCGTCAAATCCCCTATTTTACCATTGTATGTCTGGACATAGTATGTCCAAATAGCATTACCCTATATTAAATATAAACTATTTAATTCCTAATAAATTCTATATTTATTATTTGAAAAGTATGGGTGGGAAAGATAAAAATTGGCTCAAAAAGATTCAATTAATTGAACATGGTTGAATCCAAAAAATATTCAAGAATTTAAGAGGAATATCTTAGAAGAGAATGCAGCTTTGAGTTGGAAACATAGAGAAAAAAGCATAATATTTTCGCATTCGAACTTATAACCATATGGTAAAATGCAAGATATATATATATATATATATATATATATATATATATATATATATATATGAGTAATGATATTCAGCCACACTGTGGCCAGCCACACGAGCTAAAAATGGTAATATATATTTTTAAAATGGAAATATACTCTAATTGGGAACCATAAATCCTAAAAGGGAAATATGATTATTTCTATTTTTATAGTCAACTTTCCTTTTTTGACGCGTGTGGCTGGCCACAGTGTGGCCAGATATCTTTATTCTATATATATATATATATATATACATATCATTTAAACATTAATAAGTTCATTTTTTGATTTTCACTAAACTAATATATATTACAATATTAACACTATTGCATGCCCTTAATTTTTCTTTATAGTAAGAATATTTTTGGTTATTCAACTTTTGTAAAACAAAGCTCTTTTTATATAAGTATAGATATAGATGGAAATAGTTATAATTTATATGGTGAATTCCCCAATAAATAAAATATGTTGCGAGTATTTTGTATTCATACATGCATTGATGCTTTCATAGTACTACAGTATGTGGTCGAAAGATGGATTACGACTTTAGTATATTTTACTCAACTTTGCCATACTATAAGTACATGATGAGTTTGCCATACTATAAGCATCACCTATTTTTAAAAGTTAAGCTATGATCAGTATGAGTTCTCTACCAACTGTCATCTCCTCCGCCACCTACAAATCCATGTTTACAATTTCAATCACAAAGAAAGTTGTCGCTAATCAACATGCCAAGCTTAGTGGCCATGGCCGCACCGTGAGGTTACCGGCGCATAGCACACCACGTGCTCAGCTTAAGGCTTCAGGTTCTCTCTCTCTCTCTCTCTCTCTCTCTCTCTCTCTCTCTCTCTCTCTCAATATAGAGGATGTATGGTGTTTTGTGCTAATTATAAAATTAGAAGAAGAAACACCATAACACAAAAATTTATACTCCACGCACAAAAACTTCTATTAGACTGCTTCACGGGTCAAAACCCGTCAGATGTGTATGTGTATGCTCATTTTGATTTATTAATCGTAAACACAAGGTAATGGTATATATGTTATGTTTCTTCACATTAATCATAGATCAAAATGGTATATATGAGGCACATACACACCAAAGAGCCACTGGGGGCCCATTATCCCCCTAGAATTTCACAAACCATTTTTTAAATATTCCTTATTAATATTATTATTATATCAAAATAAAAGTATATGCTATATACGGTGACTAATTCCTCTTTAAATTATTTATTCTACCTTAATAAATACTAGAACTCATCAAATATTTAAAATTGAATAACTGATTCCTTTTCTGATTCTAAATTTTTAAAGTTATATATTCCTTCCGTCCCATTATATATTTAAAATTAAATTAAAAATATTTTATTAACTAAAAATTTATTTTAGTAGTACTTTATTATATTCTTCGTCCACGAAAATGTGTCTAATTGTATGTGTCGCGCAGGTTTTAAAAAGTTGATAAAGGTATTGTGAATGAGTTAAAAATAGAATTTGATGGATAGTGGGATGAAGGTGTTGTGAGTGAGATGTGAAACTTGGTAAAGAATGAGGGGTATGATGGTATAGAGTAAAACACATTTTCGTGGATAAAAATAATAGGGAAAATCAACGTTTCTAGCAATGTTAAATTTTTTTTATATACAATTTCTAGCAACTAATTTAAAACATATAAAATCTAGCAATTTAGGTCATTTATACCCTTAGTTCTTTTATTAAATGCCTTTTTCTTGTTAATAATTTTTTATTTTTTTTAAGAACTACTTCTGCGAATTTAATAGCATCAAAACGGTCAAAATAACTAGATGCAACCTTTACCCATACATAACATAAAAGTGATGTTCTAAAAAAAACATGAAAGTGCTAGCAAAAACATAAATGAGGAATCACGTTAAACTAAATCTTTTTGTAAAACCACAAAATTAAAAATGAGGAATCACATAAAAATCCATCATTAAGTATAACCACAAAATTAAAAATGTGGAATCACAAAAAAAATACATCACTAAGTCTAACCACAAAATAAAAAATGTGGAATCACAAAATAAAATAAAAAACATTACGCAAAACCACAAAATCAAAAATGTGAAATCACAAAATATTCATCTCAAGTAAAACTACAAAATAAAAAATGTGGAATCACATGTGTCTAGCTTTGGCATAAGATTACTAACTATATAAAATCACATAAATTAATAAGTGGAATCACATAATATTGAGCACATAAATACTAACCTATTTTTATTAAACGTCCATTACAATTAATAAAGAGGAAAAAAAGTTAAAGGGTAAAAAAGTATACAATTGCTAGATTTTATATGTTTTAAAGTTGTTGCTATAATTTGTATTTTCATCCTATATAATTGCTATAATCCCATTCTTCTCTAAAAAATATACTAGTAAGTAAGACACATTTTTGTGGAAGGAGGGAGTACCTGATTCCCTTTTTCTTAGTCGTGTCGAAAAAAAACTAGGCCATATTGAACGAGATGGAGGAAGTACATTATTTCAACTTAATATTTATAAATTCAACTTAATTTCTTACCATTTCACGGTGTTATTTAAAGTAGGGCTAAGTTTATTTTCCTATATAATGATGATGGCAGATGCTATGATGATCGATGACACTTCAAGTATCCGGCCACATATTGCCTGTAATTCGCCGTGCGTGTGGGGAGACATTTTCTCTACGTTTTCTTTCGATGATCAGGTATTTTTGATAGACTTATCTTACAACATATATATGTTAACCTTAATGTTGAATTTATTTAGAACTAACCAAGATAATAATAAAACATTGGCAGGTGCAACAAAGGTACTCTGATGAAATTGAGGTATTGAAGAAAGAAGCACGAAGCATGCTAATGGTTGCAACGCCTACTCGTACACTACTGGTATTGATCGACCAGCTTGAGCGTTTGGGATTGGCATATCATTTTGAGACAGAAATCGAAGAGAAGCTTCAACAAGTTTATGATTTTGCAAATGAAGAAGAACAAAACGACTATGACTTGTTTACTACCGCACTTCGTTTTCGCTTGCTCAGACAACATCAATTTCATGTTTCTTGCGGTATGTCACTTTATTACACGTTGTAATTATTAATACATTAATACACGTGAGAAAAATACTTTCTATTCATGTTGATAATGCATATATTATACAATATAATGCATACATTTTCCAATGCATACACTGCAATAACTTAATGTATTAATATTATAATGCATAACTACAGTAGCTTAATGTATCGTTAAATCTTAACCATTGATCAACAATGATCAAAGGTCCAGATTTATTCTTATTTCTTACCTAAAAAGTATTGTCACATGATCTTCTTCCTATATATGAAGGATCATATACAAAAGCTTTTTCCCGTAAGAAATAAGAAATAATCTGGTGCGTTCATATTTTGTAATCAATGGTCATCATTTCAAATCATTCTAATTAGTTTATTACATTTTTTTAACTAAGGGTGGGGGCACTATTGTATTTTCTTTTAAAAGAGTCGACAGTTATTCCCTTAATTAAGGAGTAACTTTCCTGTTTTTTTTTTTTTTTTTTTTTGCTATCAATCTGTCGTCATGCTCTCTTTTATGTTCATATATATATAGGGTGTGGATCTGATAGAAACTCATCTTTATATACACAAACATGTTAATATACAAATTATAGTAATTTAATGCACAAATTATTTGGCACACTTTTAATGTACAAACACAGTAATCTAATACATCAATTAATTTGGACTGTAGATTAAAAAAAATCAACGGTCCTTGTTCCTACCTAAAGATGCTCTCCCTATATATATGTATGTATGTATACATGTATATCTTATGTTTTACTAGATCGATTCCAAGTGAATGTATGTTACTAGTTTGTATATATGTGGCAGATATGTTTGCGAAATTCGTTGACGAAGACAACAAATTGAAAGAAAACCTAAGCAGTGATGTGGAGGGGCTATTAGGGTTGTATGAGGCAGCTCATGTTCGGATCCATGGTGAGAAGGTACTAGATGAAGCTATGAGATTCACGACTCATCACTTGAGTGGTATGCTGCCACAACTGGAACCCCCCCTTAAAGAAGAAGTGCAGCAAGCTCTTAAATTCCCACTTCATAAGAGTCCTACGGTTTTGGCTCTTCCTTCTCATATTCACATCTATGAAACTCATGGCTCAAGGAATAAACTTTTGTTAAGCCTCGCCAAATTGAATTTCAACTTTATGCAGAACATTTTCAGAAATGAGCTTCTCCAACTCAGCACGTGAGCTTATCTTTTCATGAAATTAATTAGCCTTTTAACTATTTCAGTAGTATATACATTACTAGAAGGTAATTACTTGTGCTCCATTAAAACATCTCACTTAAAACATGATTAATTAATTTATTACATATCAAATATATTTCGATGTAATTTTTTTTCAAGTTAATTATAAAACTTTTCATTATTGATTATTAACTTTAACAAAATGTTAGCAATTATATATATATGTGTGTAAAGGTTAGGAATAAAATAAAAACCAAATTTCTTACTCCCTCCGTATTGGAATAAGTGGCAACTTTTTTTTTAATAAGAAAATATGTTTATCTCACAACAATTTAAACAGTGTTTATATATTACTATAAATAGAAGTGACAAAAACTTCGTGGATGTCCCAAAAAAGAAATGATGACAAAGTAGATCGATGTAGAGAGTTAGAAGGATCAACAAGACAAGAAAAATCGAGAGTTCCCTTTATAATTTAATATTTAACTATCCTTTTATTTGTTATTGATAAATTCATGTAAAAATTTTGGAAAATTAAATGAAATAATTAAAAATTGCATTCATCAAGTTAAATTGATTTGTTAGAATCATTGTTTTGTACGTGCATGAGAATGTGCATTACTTATACTTGTACTTGTTAAAGGTGATAATTAAATTTATGCATAAGAAAAGGGTTGTTAGTCACTGTTTAGACATTAAAGTTCCCCATTAAAGATAATGAATTTTTTATTGAGAAGTATTAAGTAATGTAATGGTTTTGTGAAGGTGGTGGAATGAGTTGAACCTGGTGTCAAAACTACCGTATTTTAGAGACAGATTGGTAGAGAATTATGTATGGAGCTTGGCACATCATTTTGAACCTCAATACTCTCTCGTTCGAATTGTGATGCTCAAGTTGTATATGATGATCACAATTATGGATGACACATATGATAATTATGCTACACTTGAAGAAATTGGACTTCTTACTCAAGCTATACAGAGGTATGCATATAAAAAGAATTTTGTTTTATAAAATTTGTTTTATCTATTATATCCCTTCTGTAATATATTATACACACTAGTTTTGATATGTTACTAGTATATAAAATATATGTTCAACCCATACACACTACTTTGATATATAAAATTACGTTGATTTCTTGATCAGACGCATCCATCATAAGTAAAATTACATTTTCACACATGTGGCTCATATAAAATTGCATAGTAGTATATTTTATGGAATTAATTAAAATTTATTCTGTAAGTAAAAATCGGTTTTTCACCAATATAATGTAGCTAATAATTGTGATTTGTTTAGGTGGAATATAGGCGAAATTGAGGTGCTGCCTAGTTACCTTAAAGTGGTCTATAAATTTATTATGAGCTTTTCTGAAGAGTATGAACATGAAGCAGAAAAGCAAGGGAAAGCATACGTCGTTCCTTATTACATTGAAGCAGTAAGTTTCACTTTTGGACTTTTTGTATAGTAATTGTTTGTAAATTCTGACGTAATTGAGTTAAATCAAGTGGAACAATATTATTATGATAAAATTACTTTGTTTCGGAAATTTACTATCTTGCCCAGAAAAAAAAAATTAGTATATTTTTCTACACATGTGATGAGATATATTGAATCTACATACAGGTCAAACAGTTGGCAAGGGGTTATGCTCAAGAGCAGAAGTGGAGTCTAGAGAAACAATTGCCTAGTTTTGAAGAGCATATGATAAATTCACGGATAACAACGCTTCATAATGTGGCGTTCGTGACTATCGTTGCACTCACAAAATCAACTACTAAAGAAACCATAGATTGGGTGCTAAGTGATCCTCAAATCTCGATAGTCGCATCTGATGTAATCCGACACCATGACGATTTGTTCACTTATCAAGTAAGTTGCACTACTTTTCATTGTCATAATGACCCTTTGAAACACTTCCTTCCCCTATCTCGTTCAATAACTTCCATTTTGCCATTTCGGATGTCTCACTCAATAAGTTCCATTTACGACCATACAAGTTTTAATTGTGAGTTTGCAAATAATGATGATAATTGAATTGAAAGAGTTGATCTAATCATGGGGTTGGCACTAATTGACACTTTCTGGTGGATTTAAAGCGCGAGTCCAAAGATGGGACATTTCCAACATGCATGGACTATTACATGAAAGATAAAGGTGTATCCTCGATGCAAGAGGCTGAATCTGCATTTAAGGAATTAATTGAGGATAAATGGAAGGATCTGAGTCAAGCATGGGTGAATTGCAAAGGTGTGGTGCCCAAAGAAATTGCTGTGCAATTTATGGACCTTGCAAGAATGTGTGCGATAATTTATATGGATGGCCAAGATAACTTCACCCATTCAGAGAATCTGACACCAATCATCTCTGCTTTGTTTCTAGATTCCATGCTTATTTGAGTTGGATGGTTTGTTGCAACCTGCAACTAAATATGTTGAATGATTGATTTAAGAATCTTTATACTTATTTGTTGTGTGAAGTAGTGAGAAGTTAATACATCAACTGGGATAAATGTTGAGCTATGTGAGATGTTTGTTTGTAATATAATTAGTACGATCTAGATGGTTTTTATTGCTTACTTCTTTATACTCCATCCATTTTCTTTATGTTGAACTAATATTCCAACACAACTATCTAACTAACCAGCAAAGATGTATAGATAATTTAATTCGTCCGAGTAACTATTAATTTAGGCTACTTGCAAAAGTAGACCACAATTTTTTGGGCTCGCACTAATAGGCCACAAAATACAAGGTTCGATGTATGCGGCAATAAATTGAGGTTGAAATTCTCAATTTCGAACTAATTGTCACATGAAACGTGCATAATTGCCTCCTAAAGCCCGTTAAGGGTCGACCTGCACTATTTAATAATACAACATGACAAAACCTAACTTTTTATTACAAGTGTATGTGCACTTCAATAGGAAAGTATAAGGGTGTATATTCATCATAATCATTTAAAAAAGTAGAGGAAAAAGATGTAACAAGCTATATTGCTCCTACAAGAAAGCGAACTCAAGACGTTGGGGTGAGCATGATGACATGCTTCAAACGCTAAGCTAGTGATGCGAATATTTCATGCGATTTCATTTATTTATAATACTCTCGGTAATGAGTGAACTGGTGTATTGGGGGAGAGAGAATATACTAGTATTGATTTTTCTTAAAAACTTTTCTTTCAGTTCGAACTACTCAGTTCATGATGCTCGACAACTGTGAAACTCAGTT
This sequence comes from Schizonepeta tenuifolia, assembly GCA_029490685.1. Taxonomy (NCBI): domain Eukaryota; kingdom Viridiplantae; phylum Streptophyta; class Magnoliopsida; order Lamiales; family Lamiaceae; genus Schizonepeta; species Schizonepeta tenuifolia. Next base: position 9,601 of record JANLIY010000634.1, read on the forward strand.
GGAGCTGTCACTCAGTTCAGTGCACAGTTGACTTTTTTGACTGAGAGTCGACTGTGTAGTCCTGACTCAGGTTTTGAAAGAGCTTTGCGGGCGGAATGTGGTGGTTATTTTAGATTCGTTACTTTACTGAAAATCTTTTAGTGCGAAGGTCAAGTTCACCAAACTTAGTGCAAGTTTATAAAGACTAGTTCATGCAGGTCAATTGGTGAGAGAATTGAAATGTAAATACTTGAAAATAAATGAGATAATTATTTTAACGTGGTTCATAGATGAACTTCTACGTCCATGGTTAGCTTTCCGGGCTAGCTAGCAATCCAGTAGATAAGTTTACGCGTACTTATCAAATGTTGAGGTTTGGTTTATAGGCGCCAAATAGGCCTAGCCAGTCCGTTTACGGGTACGAACGACACCTACAATACTTTTGCGGGCAAGTATACACCCTATCCTTAGATTCCGGTTTCTAAGGGACATAGAGGCTTCGATTGCAGGTTCGAAGTGGACCTAAAGAAAGGGGTTGGGGGTGTTTTCCAATTATGAAACCTTCAACACTTAGAATAGTGGAGGTTTCTTTCTAAAGTTTAGAGACTCAAGCTTTTACAGCGAGTTGGCTTAGAAACTTGCAAGGAAGTGAGATTCTAGACTCAATCAAAAAGGAGGATTCTAAGAGGCTAGAAAGAAGAACAGGAGAGGTGTGGATACTCGACGACTACAATTTGTTCTTTGACTTACACTGAATTACGTGCAATACTTATTACTTTTAGTGTGTAAATCTAGGAGTTTTTCTTGAGAATGTTTCTTAGTATATGTTGAGGAATATTATAGAATCCATTTACAGTATAAACTTTTTTTTGGGACGATTAAATAAAAAGATATTAAATTATTGGGACAAAAGGAACACGCCATCTAATTTCAAACATTCAGAACAATAAATTATTCAATTCAATTCAACTTTTTAATTTCAATTTATAGAGGAAAAAGTGAAACACTGACGACCCTCTATCGAAAAAAGTTAAGCGTCCCGTTCAAATAGCTGAATAAACTTACAAAATAAATTATTCATTTTAGGGTTAATTGCCAAAAAATTTCCAATCTTTTTTAAAATTCTTGTTTTAATCTCCACCTTGTAAATCTGCCTCTAAATTTCTAACCTTTTAATTGTTTCTGATTTTTCTCACGGTAAACTATTTACATGGCAAGAACAAAATGACGTCATTTTATCGATGATTTTTTGCCTTGTGTATATATCAAAGACGCTTGACTCTTCAATATACCAAGAAAAGCCCTAGTTTTCTGTCTCGTCGTTTTCAAAATTGAGCCCTAATTCTCTCTCGTTGTCATATAACGAGTGTCACACGTAATATATTAGGCCACGTCCGTAAATAATATTAACATGTCAGCAATAGTCTTACCAGAGTATATCACAGTGGGAAAAACCAGATAAAATTAAAAGGTTTAGAATTTAGAGACAAATTTAGAAAGTGGAGATTAAAACAAGAATTTTGAAAAAAATGGGGAATTTTTTGACCCGTGACCCTTCATTTTACTACATAGGCATATACACTTTAGAATTATTTGGGCTGCTTCTAAATATAGGCCCATTAATTTGTTTAGTTCATTAAGGTGTAAACTATTTTCAGGACCTATTCTCATGTGTGCAGCGTTTTCTCTTTCGCTATTAAACTTTGTTTTTCTGACTTTTCAACGTTCGGGAAAAAGAAAAGTAGGAGCAAAAGTTCAAAAAACTTACATACACAAAAGGACTAATTAATATATATAAATAGCAAGGATCCTATATAGTATTATATAATAATATGATTATACATTGCAAAACTTGGTAAAATACATTGATATATTTAGACGGCGGATTTAAGCAGAATACAAGAATTTTAATTGAAGAATATTGTGTTAATGATAAGTCAAAAAGGAGAGAAAATATTGAAGAATGAAAAACAAGGAAGAAGTCACAGTACAAATATAAGAATGTAGTATGATAGTAGAATAATCGTCATTATCTAAACAAAAGAATTGTCATTGGTAGTATTTTTTTATATTTTTATTTTTGTGAAAAGTACACGAATTATTTGATATTTTGAAAAGAGATTATGATAGTTGAGACCCCACCATCTTATCTTTATCTCATTATGAGAGACATTAATAAGGAAAAGTTGCACAATTCTTGTAATTGGTACCTGAATGGCTTAATTCTTTTTTGAGAATTATCTTAAATTTGAATCTTTTAAATTTTAATCAGGCACTATAATAAGAGTATTGATATTTGGACAACAGTTATCCGGATAATAGTGACATGTTCATAATTAAGTATTTTTTAATTTTTTTAATAATTAATATAATTAGTGTTCTATCTATAACACATTTTCCACTTAATTGTATGCTAATTTCTAATATTAATTAAAATAAATTAATATCATACACAATTTTTTGAAAATTCGAAATATTAATTAAATTTAAAAATTAACATATAATTAGGTGGGAAAGGGTAGTATAGACAAAACACTAATTATATTAATTATTAAAAAAAATTGAAAGACTATTTAATTACGAATATTACATTATTGTTCGGACAATTGTTGTCCAAATGTCAGTATTCCTATAATAATTGCTTAAAACCACATGCATATATTAAATGAGATTTAATAAAAGGGCAAGTGAGTGTGTTGTCAGTAGAGAAAGTGTCCCATATTCAAAGGTGCACCATATGTGATATTTTAAATTAATAATTTATAAGAAAAGGGTAAAGGGGATAATTTGTTGTTCAAAAATAATTAAAAAGTTATGAGTAGTGATAATGAGACACTTTCTTGTGTCGAAAGAGGAATTTGTTTGTCAAAAATCCCTAGTCTTATTTTCGGTTTTTCAGATGTATCGGAACTTTACTTTTTTTTCGATTTATTACGTACAAAAAAATATATATAATAAAATATATAAAATATAGTAGAAGCGAGGTTGAAAATGACAGACCTTTCATTTATCTAAGATCTTCAAACACCCCCTTCGAAGAAAGATTCTAAATTCGATCTGAGAAAGTCGATCCCGGGTCTATCAATCGTTTAGGAAGAGTTCGGGCCGAAGAAGCAATGTAACTCGATCATTATCAAACGGACTGCAATCTTTTTATGTCCGTGAAGATCCAGATTATGTGTAATGTAGTAATTCTCTTTTTCAATTGGGTGGGAGAGATGACATAATGTCTAGGACATAATTGGTTTATTTTGTCCACTTAATTCAAAAACCGGTTTTCTATTAATCGGTTTATTAATTTCTGATTTTCTGATTTATTTATTTCTCTAATTTACCCTTATGTTTATTGTAGAAAGTCTTAAGTATTACCATAAAACTATTTAGGTATATCTAATTTGATCCCTCAAAATTAGGTAATCAAATAATCTTCCAAATTAACACATATTGCTATTATTTTTTCATTCGATTTTTTTTATATCACGTAGTTAGGTAAATAGGGAGAGGAATATCTTCTTTTCTTACAATACATATCTTGTTTTCTTAGTGAGCGCATTAGTGAGAGCAAGAACAAAGTTTCTAAGTCTTCTTCCCATTAACTGACAAAATTCTCAAATAATAGTAATTCTGTAATTTTCCACTCTTGAGAATTAGTTATCAATTGCTATGAGATGTAATCTACACCCTGTATTTACCCAAGTCACTGATTTGTTGACAAAATCATCAAAACTACGACTTCATGAACCCAAAATTCTCGGAGCTAAAAACAAATTCAAAAGCTTATGTATCTGATCGTTGATTTTCAATTTTTTTGGGTAAAAAATTAATTCAATAATTCTTATATTTATTTTAAATTTTTATATTTATTTTAGATATTGCATCCTTTATTTAAATTTTATTTTTAATTTATTGAATTTCCTATATTTCGTGAAAATATTTTAATTACAAAATTACTTCATAAAATATCTCTATTTCTAATTATCTCTTTATTTAAAAAAATTATTAAATAAATATATTGATTTTATTTCCTTCATATTCAATTCTTTTATTATTAAATAAATATATCGATTTCATTTCCTTCATATTCGATTTTGTTAAAAATATCAATATTGAGGATTTTAAAAATACCATAAATTTGTGAAATTATTATGGATATGATTGAGATTAATTATGGAATTAGTAGATTTGATTTGATTTTGACAATTCTAATAAAATCACATAATCAGTCCCTTAATTAGTGTTAGGACAATAGTGTAATCTATAAAATACGATTAAATTAAGGGATTAATTTGAAATTAATATTGTAATTTGACTAATATAACCTTATTATGTCTAAAATATTATGTCTTACAATCATTTTCCAAAAGGTATATCGTGGATAACTTAAAAGGGAAACGTAGGAACTTATAATGAACTAATTAGTTAAATAACTTGACATAAAAGATTTAAAGCTCATTAATTTAGAGCTGATCTGGGAGTGAATAAGAGTTTCAATTGAAATACTACCCCACTTTTAATGTTTTCATCAATTTTTGAACACTATAGTAGCGATAATTTTTTACACGACGTCATTATGTAATTAAACACACATAAAACTATCATTATGTAATTAAACACACATAAAACTAAAGAATCAGTATCAAGTCTTATCGTATCGTGCCGAATGCGCATGATTTGTGTAATACTATAAAAATTATTTATCACATTTTTATTTCAAAAATACTAATGTATTTTATTTTCTCATGATTTGAACTTATCATGTTGTGTAAAATTAGTTTAATCGTATCGAATCAATACAAAAAAAATCATATTGCATTCGTGTTCGTGTCGTGTTTAAGTCATGCTTGCCCAAATTATATACATTCGTGTTCGTATTTAAGTAGAACACATCCTTATCAGCTTGTTTAGTTATTATAATCCGACACAGACTATTAATCAGTTCTAATTTCATAACCACAAATAAAATTTCCTAAATATCTTGCTCAATAGAATATATTTGGGCACATTAAGCACGAGGCAACACGTGAACTTCGAGGCAAGTTTCATTGTTCACATTTAATATATAAAAAAAGTCATGCATCTCAAGATTACCCTAATTTTCATTATTCCATTTTCCCATCATTTATAGTCAACACGTTCAAATCGCCACTCTTTGTGTATATATACATTCTCCATCCCCAATCAAAACACACATATTCCAAAACTGTTTAATTTAATTAAAAAAAAATACTATACCATGGCTACCTCATCTTCTACTCCCACAATAGCCGTTCTCCTTAGCAATAATAAAACTCACAGTTACAAAAATCTCGCCGACGATGGCCGATGCTCCTTTCTTCGCCGGAGTAATTTCCACACATTTCACTCAACAAGATCATCAAAAAAAAGTATAGAGTATATCTAAATTTTTGTTACATAATACTTCCATTATTATATAATAATATGTTAGTAATAATTTTATTTGGGGTTTCAGAGATCTGTTTATCCGGAGAGCTACACCGGGGGTTGCCGGAGATCTTCTCTCTTCAAATCCTCTTTCCGGCATACCGTTCGTCGGAGACAATCCATGGTAAGTTCACATAATTAATTAATCAGCTTGGATTAATTGTTTTTTTAATTAGTATGAAATTTAAGTGGTGATCATATTCAAAATCTTGTTGTAGGCTTGCTGGAATTATCGGGTTGTCAGTAGGAGTGCCACTTTTGATCCAACGGCTAGTAGCATTTGGAAGTAAGAGACAATTAAATACTTATATATAAATAATTATAAATTTATAATTATTTACTTTATTTTAGGTAAACTTGTTTCATATCGTCTGAAGGGTCGCCCATTAACGGAAATTTAAGTTGAATATGTATAGATCAAGTTGAGGCGGCGTCGGAGGTGGTGGAGAAAATAGCCGATACGGTGGAGCATATGGCCGACGAGGTGGATAAAGCGGCGGAGGAGCTGAAGGAGTCGCTGCCGGATGGAGGGATGAAGCAATTTGTTACTAAGGTGGAAAAATTCGCCGAAGATGCATCTGATGGGGCTGATAAAGTCAGCGATTTAATGGATAAGGTATTTTCTTCAATAATTTTTGACAACTACATGCTAATATGATATTACTACCTAAACACAATAATAGTTGTATACGTTTATTGGGATGAAAAAGAAATGCATTATAGAGTTATATCAAGTTGAATTATATTATTATTGAAATTATATTTTATTTATTGTGGTAGTTGGTTATGATGGGCACGTGCAGCTGCCAGTCTTTTATACTTAGATCAAATTTGACTAATCTATGAATCCAATTAACATTAATATATATATATATATATATATATAATATATATATATATAGATATCTTTTACTAATAAATAGTGTAGTAAAAAGTTTGTGGAAAGAATATATATATTGACTAATCCATTACTCCAGTTAATTAGTAGTATATGCTTTTTTGAACCTTTTAACTTTTCTTGAAAGAATCTGTATAACGGAGCGGTTCTGCTGCAATTTTTTTGATGCATTATTTTGATGTAAATTACTTTGATGTACCATAAAATATGCATAATTTTGTGTGTCTGAAATTAGTTATAATAATTTTAATTGGATATATTGTGTCACACGTATAAAAAATGAAGTTAATTATAAAAATAGAAATAATCATATTTCAGCTGAAGGTTTACATCCTTCAATTAGAGTATATATATTTCTTTTTTCAAAACCTATATTACTTTATTTAGTTAATATTGCTGGCTAAATGACACTATCCATTAAATTAATGCATTAATGTATTATTTTGATACACCCGTTAATCTCTGGATCATAGCTTGTAGGAGGACTGATGGTTCCAATTTATTTATATTTTTCACGTTAAAGTTTGTTTTTATTTGATCATGGTATAGAGCTATGCCATTCTGTACAGCACGCAGTTTTATAGATGCAGATATTTAAACATGAAAATGATGTAAATATCTGAAAAATTAAAGCTTATGTTTGGTAAAAAAAATATGCAGGTGCAAGAACTTGAAGACAAAATGGAGGAGTTTCTAGAGAAAGACAAAAAAAGTGGTACAACATAAGTTTTTATATGCTGAGAAAATCTGTAGACAATTTTAGGCGAGTAATATTGGCATCAAATATTATATTTTGTTGATATTATGTAACAATTGATGAACAGATTACGTAATTGCAGCTGAATGCATTTATTAATTTGGCAATTGAACTATAGTATTTCTTTCTTGCTTTTCTTCTTATTCTGTTCAGCTTAATTACTTAAACGCTACCAATTAATTTTATTTACTTTCAATAATTAACATTTTCGAAATACAATTACGTTTCAATTCGTTATAGTGTGTGCATATATATATACATAGGGCATGTGTTTGTGTGCAAGGCTTTTTAAAATTTTGAGTTTGAATTTTTGAGAAAATAAATTTTCTGTAATTGTATCTGGTGATATAAACTTTTGTATAGAAATTTATACTCGCCCGTCTTGAAATAGAAAGCCTATTTTTTCTTTTCGGGTCGTTCCTCGATAGTCTTACTATCTATTTTAGGACATATTTTTGTATAATGTTAGTCATTTTCTCAATGTTAGTTTATTAAAATTTGTGCTGCTCTCATGTAGCCTTACTATTAGGTAGTACAAAATATTCATAATTTAAATATTGGGGCTTAAGTCCCCTCCCCTTCTCTCTTGGTTGGTAGGATCTACTAATTACGGGACGGAAATAGTACAAAATATTCATAATTAAAACTATTACGGGACGGAGGTAATACAAAATATTCATAATTGCTTTTCTTTCTTGCTTTCCTTCTTATTATTTATAGTTGTGGCGGTTGGAATTGGAACTCGTATTCGTCTTAATTAGGTAAAACAAACTTTGATTAGTAATTTGGTAAGTAGGAAACAAAATTTACGTCCTTTTAATCAGCTACTTATATATACTAATAAATAAATGAAACACGTTGCTTTACAAGATGACCATTACGATAAAACTTGTACACCATAATATCTAAAACCTAGCACAAATTGAAGAAATTGTAGTGTAACAATGGTAGATTTTAATGTTGTGAAAATTTATAGTTACTAAAAAGCAGAGGCGGAGTTAGGATTTTACATATGGTCGAACGAGATTACGTTTATGTATCTAGTCATAAATTTGGACTGACAAACTTATAATTATTCAAAATGCTCCCAATCCTACATTATTCATCCTGCAAAGATCCAAAATGGTTCTCTGCTTAGGATTTTACATATGGTCGAACGAGATTACGTTTATGTATCTAGTCATAAATTTGGACTGACAAACTTATAATTATTCAAAATGCTCCCAATCCTACATTATTCATCCTGCAAAGATCCAAAATGGTTCTCTGCTTATTCTTTCTATTAAGGCCTCTAACATTCCAACATAGTATGTTGTACACCTCCATAATCAGTGTGATACTGGATAGTCGTACGATTTATTTTGTTCTCCATTTGATCATTCAAACCATGAAAAGAGTTCTTAGTAAATGTCTCGGATGCCATGATTTCATTCGAGTTTTGATATTGGATTCCCTTCCCTGGTCATTTAGGAGTCTTCCAATTCCCATGAGTATCCATATCAGTTGTAGTTTCAATCTAGCTTGCAAAATTTAGTCACATGGTTTTTTTGTATTTTTCTTTTTCCACATCTTTTTTTTTTCTTGTTTCCCAGTTCTGTTTTATGAGTTCTGTAAGAAGCAGAGTTTTCAGCGCAAAACTTTTTTTTCCGAGAAACCAAGAAAAACTTGGTGGTCTTGAAGCATGGACCCTCAAGAGCTCTCATAGGATGACAATGTGAAAGGTGGAAAAGCGTGGGACCTCCGAGTGAGATCTCATGCGGCCTTGCATAAAATCGGGGCAGAGCACTAGGGAAGAGAGCATGACGAATCACAGTGGCGGAGCCAAGCCCCTGGAATGAGGAGGGGCAAAATATTTAGAATTATCTTGCCCTTACAATTTTTAATTTTTGGTGGGGCAATGGTTTAATAATTTAGTAAAATTATGCACAATTTTTACAAATTTATAGATAATTAGGCATAAATAATTTTTTTTTGAGGTGGGGCAACAGCCCCCCCTCAACAATATGTAGTTCCGCCACTGACGAATCATGTCTTCTGAAATTCCTTAGCCCCAGAAAAATTGTTGAGGGGTCTTAGAAAACATGGTGTAAACACCTATTGTTAACTAAGTGATTCAACCTTATGGTTAACTAATCACTGATAATTTTGAAATGCAACCATGGATGGCTCAGTGGTCCACGATCTAGGACCTCCCTTTGAAAGGACTATACATGATACGAGCTCTTCGGAAGATCATGTTGAAGAGGAGAACCCTAATCTTTCAAAGGTTGCCCCACAGAAGCTACGAACTGCTAAAAAAAAGGGAGCTTCAAAATCTATGAGTTCGCAGAAGGAGGGACCCCGCAGAAATGTTGGGGTGTAAAGGGAGGGACTCCAAACTCCTGTACAACAGAACATCACTTATGCACTCTCGATGATCCAGCTGAATGCAATGGTAGATCAAGCTGTGTCTAAAGCTATGATCTTACCAGAAAGCCAGAACAAGTGATTTTCCAATGATGCAAAAGGAAAATCCAAAGAGGTATCTAAGCGCATACCCACTTTTCATATAATAATGATAGCAAGAAAATAACATGAGCAAAATTTCGTTTGATAAATGATACACATTAATAACTCAAGTGTTATTTGGTTCATGGCAGGAAGAGCTCGCTGAAGAGGACCATGGGAGTGATGGCTACGGGGGTCTCGAACTGAATCAGAAAATGGTTAGCTGTTGAATGACGTAAACTTGTCTATACTGCTTTGCAATACCATTAATGATGTTTTAACCCTGTGTTCTCTTTTTGTTGTAAAAACAGATGATGAAGGGAGATTTGCCAGATCTCGGGACGAGACTGCTGTTGAAATCACAGCTCTCAAGCAGCAGCTAAGAGACCTTCAAAAGAAGACTTCTCCCCATAAGAAATTTGCAAAGACAAGTAGTAGCCAGTCCTCGTTTTCTAAGGAGATCAGAGAGGACTGATTGCCTCAAAATTTTAAAGCATTGGCGTTGGAATATGATGGCTCTACGGATCCTCATGAGCACTTATTGAGGTTTGAAAATGGAGCCATGTTGCATTAATACAATTAGGGAGTAAAATGCAAAGTTTTTCTCACAAAGGTTTCTATTGTGTTTGTAATTTTGGTGATTATTGCTACCAATGTCTGACGGAAGTCGATCAACCCAAAAGTTCTCTGAGGGTTCCGGCGACGATGCCGCACTTCTTTCATGTACTTTCAGTGTCGGTAGCAAAAAGAAACTAGGGCTGGGTGTTGTGGATTACCCTGATTCTGAATCAGACTCTGGAGAGAAGTCTCCCCCTGCTGTTGTTAAGAAGAAGCAACCTGCTCATTCCAAGTCTTTCTCTCTGGCGAAGATTGTTTCTGCATCTCCGGCGAAACAATCTTCTGCTCGGGCGAAGTAGGTTGTTAAGGACTCCGATTCTAACATGGAGTCAAGTGAGAAGGAACAATCTTATGTTCATGTTCTGCTTTGTAGAAGAAGGCCCGATCGATTCTCCGACGACTTACATCTTCCACCGATGGTTCTCAAGCCTTGAGAGAACAAGCCCCTATTCCTCAAGTGATTCCAGTCTTACAAGAGACTGAGAAGAAACCTACTGTTGAAGAGGATATTCATGTAGATCAAGAAGTTATTGATGAGATAGCTGCTGAGCTTGATGATCCTATTACTGCGTTTATGCTATTTGCAAAGAAGAAGTCCTCTAAAAATGGTCTTCGTAAATTGTCTGACCTACCTAGGAAAATGGACAGGATTGAAGAATCTCCAATAGTTGTCGATGAACCTGTTGCGACCCCGCTACTCGGACTAGGGGTTAATTGGATAAGAAGAAGGATGTTGTTGTTGCCCATGTTGCAAAGGGTAAAGGGAAGGTCGGTGAATCTTCCCAAAAAAAGCTTCAGGTTGTTGATCAGCCTAAGGAAGGCATGGGTTGAGATCAGCCCATTGATGTGGAGTCTGGGCACGAAGATGCCTAGCATAGTTATGCAGGCAATTTAGAACATGAAGGTTCACACCATGGAGCCTCTTCTGCCCCATCTTCAAGGAGACATTTATTTTCTTCTGATCCTCAACTGCAAACAAAGGTTGTTCATGATGCTTTTAAATTCAAGTCTAATAATTTGGTTGCGGCTTGGGACAATGTTATCCACGGGAAGCAAGATTTGCAGGTTACTGGGCTGGACAAGTTGTTGAAGGATGTCAAGTGGGATCAAACTGTCTATCTTGTTCATCTCTATGTTTGAGCAATTGTGCTTGAATTTTATTGTAACATGTCGAAGCATATTGCCAATCCTTCCTTACGTTATTACTGCAAGTCTTATATTCGTGGAAGGTATATTAATTTTTCTCTTGTTGTTATTTCTGCCTTTATTGGACATGATGATCATGGTGTTGAAGAAGATGATGTGTCTCTTGACACTATTGCTGTTGAACTGACTCATGGAGTGTGCAGGACCTAGAAGAAGAACATGTTTATCAGTTCTTCAATGTTGTTATAGAAGTACGCTATCTTGCACAAGATTGCGATCCGAAATAGGTTTCCTACTACTCACACTGCCATGGTGAGTCAAGAAACAACAAGGGTGTTATATGGTATTAGTAGGTTCAAGCCTTTTGATTTTGAACGTTTGGTCTTTGACCACGTCATGAAGCATGCAATAAATTTGGACAAGCCTAAGGCTTTGGGCTTTCCCGGATTGATATTTGGAATCATCTATTCTCAATTCCCTGATGTGATGCATGCTGGGAAGCAGTTTGAACGAACTCCAAAGAGCATTGTCATTCATGACAAATTATTCAATGTTGTTATTCATCCCAAGGACATCAATGGACCCTCTATCTGCATCATGAAGAGGAAGAAGTCGACCTCTACTGTGTCTAAAGTTGACGTGAGCAGATCCAAGATGAGGCCCGTAATGGCCATTTCACAAGAAAAATCCATCGATTTGTTCAGCTATTTTAAGCACCAATTTGATGTGGAATAAAAAAAAACATCCACACCACAACTGGCTACTCCTGCAATGTTAAGTTGTGGTATGGCACAAAAGTCTCAACTATCATCCTACGCTTAGCCAAGGATTTGGATATAGACTAGGAGAAGACGAACACTGAGAAGCTAGGAGATAATGATAGGCTCTTTGGAGAGCTCAGCCGTATCAATGTGGTTCTGAAGGTGCAGTACAAGCAGAAGCCCTCTAAGGCCTCCTTGAAAAGGAAGAAACACGCTAGAGCTGCAACAAAGAAGCACAACTCTCGAACTACACAGGACAAATAACTCTGTCCCCGACTAACTCAACTGAAAAACAAGCTGATCAAGCTCAATATCCTTTGGCTCCCAAAAAGAAGTAAAAGAGAGCCAGAGTTGAGAAGAAAAAACCAAGTCCCCTTGCTCTCAGAGATGATCCAACTGATAATGATGAAGAAGCCAAGGTGTCCGACGAAGTTCCTCTCATCAGAAGGAAGAAGAAGACAATGGTGAAGTCAGGGAAAACTCTCTTTCAAGAGACGATGTTCACCGACATAGACACCATGACCACAAGCAAGGTGGTTCAAGAAGAAACCACCCTAACGGCTTAGAAAAAGAAAATTGTGGTCAGTTCTCTTCACCATCTGAGTCGTTCTTGCGACAACTGAGGGAGACGAGTTAGGAACGCGCAGTTAAAAACTCAACTCAGGCAGACAACCAAGATCGCTCAACTGAGGCAGTCAGCCAGGAGTGCCCAGTTGAGGTAGGTGCCCTTACAGTTGTGCTGTCCTCCAAGCCACTTTCAGTCCGCTCTACAGAGAACAAACCAAACTCTTCCGTCATCATCTCTCCTACCTCTCCACAAAACAACAGGTCGAAGAGGCTCTGCCCGCTACCTCAACTCATAACACCCCCTCATCAAGCTCTAAGCTCTACGTTTTCTTCCCGGACATGATACCTGAGAAACTTGCCAAACAGGCTCTCAAAAGAAGAATCAGAGTCTTGTTCCTCAAGGGAGTTAGGGAAGCCCTAACCAGGTTCCCGAGCCTAGAGGACAAACAAAGTGCCATGATAGTCTTTGGTGACCTTCATTTGTACATCTCCGTTGGGCTGGGAGATTATTATCTGATGTAGGACCTGATCAACCTTCTCGGCCTCCCTTAAATGCAATAAACAGAGGCCCAGCTGAAGGATATGCTCATTGACAACTTCAAGGCCAGGCTGCAACCAGAAACTCCTACCATTGAGCATCTTGAAAGTCACAAGCTCAACCTGAAGGAGTGTGGATGTGTAAAGCTAAACCTAGTTAAGGAGGCAATTGTCTTCATAATTGAAGAAGAACAAGAGGAAGTTGCTTACTTTCCCTCAACTGAGGAGTTGAAGAATGATGAGGAAACTGTCGAGGATGGACGCAAGCTGGTCGTCTCGAAGGCAGAAAAACCAAGCACTCCTTCAAAATGATTTTTTGTCTATGAATTCACAGCTACAAATGATAAAATCCAATAGTTGGTGGAGCAGATAGTCGAGCTCAAGGCTCAAAACGAGCAACTAATCAACGACATGGAGGAACACAAGAATTTTCTCTATGGCATTGTCGACTTGATCAAGCAGAACCCCGCCAAGCAGCTTGATCTCATTACCTTTTATACTTGCTCAATAATAAAGCAAAGATCCATTATATTAATATCTCATTTGCATATCATTATGCAGTAAATACTTCTAGCAGTAAACACTATTTATGAGGAACGTATTGTGCATTCTGATCTGAAGTCATCTAATTTTCTGCTGGTGAGAGATTCTCTGAAGCTAATAGATTTTGGGTTTGTCAAGGCTATAATGAGTGACACGATTAACATTCAACAAGACTGACAGGTTTCCTTCCATTATTTTAAACTTTGTTCTTACTAAAAATTAACCTTCTAAAAGTAGTTTGTATGCCATAAGTCATTAAATCCGTAACATAATTCATTTCTCATATGTAAAAAAAAGTTCAATGGTAAATCAACAATGTTGTAGAATATTCTCTTATTATCCTTAGATTTACTTTCGTTATGTACTTTGTAACCTATTTCTCTACTTCTATATGTGGGAGTCTCTCCATTTGTAATATGTTGAATAAACTATTCTTCTTCTCAAAAAAAAGGAAAATAAATAAACTATTTTTCTTCTCTCCTAAATATGATCTATATCTTTCTGCTTTACAAACAACATCTGTGATTTTCAAGTCTTCAATTTGGCTAATATAATACTCAACTCTTAATAAAGACATTTGCATTTTGAATGTGCATCTTCATTTGCTAAGATTTTATCGTGTTGGAGGTTGGGACTCTAAGTTGCATGTCACCTGAAGCATTTATGTGTAATGAGACATATGCTAATGGAAACACAATAAAATGTGGTCGTCCTTCAGATATCTGGTCCCTCGACTGCATCCTCTACCAAATGGTTTATAGGCGCACACCTTTTGTAGAATACAAAACTTTCTGGGAAAAGTTCAAAGTCATCACCGATTCAAATCATGTCATCATATACGAACCTCTCCCCAACCCCAGGCTTCTTAATCTTCTTAAGAAATGCCTTGCTTAGACTAGAATGAGTGTTGGAGGATTCTCGAACTACTCCAACACCCTATTTTTCGCTCCTTCAGTTCCACCTAAATCACTTACGCCTCCTGACCAACATTGTGCATTTTGCTTCAACTAATTGTTGAATCAAGTGCAGGCGATCAGAAGACTGCGATTCTATGCTCTCAACTCCATGGCATGCTAACAGACCCAAAAGCAGCGGTACAATGTGAGTCGTCTTTGTTAAGAGTAAGAAAAAGAAAAAGACTTTATCAATCTTATTGTCATTTTGGTTTGTTGTTAATCTTTTTTTTGTGATGATTTGAAGATCATACCATTTGTAGAAGTATTGTTGTATTATCTTTACTTATATAAAATGTGTTGTTTTACAAAATTTTGATTTCCTATTCTATTCCGATTTAAGTATTTAATTTAAAGTCAAAAGTGGAAATATATGCGTATATATAATCTCTCTCACGAAAAAAGTCTCATTTGGTGTTAGGCACAGAGATTAAAAAAATCGATAAAGTTGTTGTGAGTGGACCAAAAGGGTAGTGTTAAGGACACTTTGTTAGTTGAGGAACACTTCCGCATGCAACTGATGTTGACCCGCGAGACCTGACCCTGACCCAGCCCATACCCTGACTCAATTACATAATTAAAAATAAATAAATTTACAATTTCTTTTCCCCACAACTCGATGCCATAATTTTCAAAGTTGGAGCTCGACATCTACGAGAATCAATCAACAACATGGCGACTACGGGAATCAAGCAACAAATTTCAACAACTACACCTCAAATTCGGCAGCTGGAGGTTGAAATCATCCAAAATTTCTTCAGATTTCTTCTTCTCATCCCTGCTGTAGCTCGATGTCCCGGAGCAATAGGCCAACAGATTCCAACCATTCCACCTTAAATTCCGGCAACACCACCTCAAATTAAGACCAATCCATATCGAGAAAGTTTAATTCAATTAGAAATCGTAAGAAATGTCAACCTAATTTACTGATTTCAAATACTATATGCATGATTGTTTTGTTGAAAATTTGTAACTTATTGCCCCTCAAATACAACTTGAGAAAGATTACGTTTTGCAAATTGGAGCACAAGATACCACGTGGAGAAGCTGTTCGCATCTCAGCATCTTCGATACAAAATTAGCACAAGGTGAAATCTTATGTTTTTATGGTTCTTGAACATTGTATTTTCGAGAATCACGTTGATGAACCCATCAACTGGCACCGTCTGTGGGAATAAAAACTAAAGCGTGAGTTCTGCTTTAAGTTTTCTTTCTAATGTGCCCCTCTGGTATGGTACAAAGATCTCAGCACTCATCCTCCACTCAGCTAGAAAAAATAGATGTTGACTGAAAGAAGATGGATTCACAACCGGTTCTTAACAAGGGTCGTCTCTTTCTTAACATTAGACATATCTATGTCTGTCTTGGCAAAGAATGTGAAAAGAGCCCCTCGAACCTGGCTCCCTAAAAAGCGACATAGAGGCCCTAAACCCTAAAGCAGGAAAACTAAGGATGAGAAGAAAGCCAAGAAGTGTTTGGTCTTTGCCTCAGAGGTGCACCTCGATCCCAAAGCCACACATGTGCCTTCAACTGAAGAGAATGCCACTCGTCAAACCACCTTACGAGTGACAGAGGGAGCAGCTCAGAAATGACGTCAAGTTCATGTTAATTTCGACATTTCAACCGAGAAAAGGCTTAAGCTTCGAGAGGACCTAGGATCACAACTCGACTCACATAAACTATCTCCACAGTTCTTGCAGGCCTTAATGAGCATATTTGATATTCCTCAACTTGACGAACTTTCAACTGGTCAAGATATGAGAACTGATCCAGTTTTGACGGACGTCTCAGTTGCATCTCAAACAAAAGAAGAACCTCAAGACCAGGGAGTCCAGTTAATTTCTCGTCCTCCTGACTCTCTTGTAGTCATCTAAGATGATGATCCCACTGCATTCATGGATGAAGAGCAGAACAAGTTGGAGACACTCGCTTGGAAAGACAGAGTTCCCTTCCTTAAGGGAACCAAGAAGGCTCTTGACCTCCACCTGCATCTGGAGACTCTTTCTGGCACTCTTAAATCTGTCCGAGAACTCCTCAAGTACCTCTCCATTGTATTGGGATATCACTTTTGCGATTGAAGATATGGTCAAACTGAATGGCTTCTCCAAGCTCCAAGAAACTGAAGCCTCCATCAAAGATCTCTTCAACTTCAGATGAAGAGAAGAACTGATTCTCAAACAGAATGAACTCATCCCCAGTTCATTTTGAAAACACTTCAGTCCCAAGAATCTTCAACATTTGAAGAACGCGAAGAACATCAACAGCTTCTGCGTGAATGTGGATGGATTCACCGCCCAAGTCAAAAAAGATCCAATTCAATTCATGACTTCTTCCACTCCAAGAGAATCTGCTAAAATTATTGTCCTCGAAAAACAAATAGTTGAGCTCATTTCACCCCAACTAATTTGGTTGGGTTGTAACATTATTATTGTAAGCTATAAGTAATTAATTAGTAAGCAAATCATAGTATAATTAATAACAGAAGAATAGACTACACATAAATTGGAAACTCATTGAAATTAAAAATATGAACAATGGAGATGCATTCAATATACATGGTAGTGCATCTGCATATACTATATGGTGCATCCAAAATGCATGGTGGTGCATCTCATATACTTTTTAAGAAATTAAAAATATAATTTATTTAAAAATTGAATTTAAAACAACCCTAATTGGAATTATTTAAATAATCCAAAAAAATTCATTGTGTGGTGCATCTCAATACACATAGTGGTACATCTGCATAAATTTTGTGGTGTATCTAAAAAAAATAGTGAAAAAAAATATTAATAAAAATTAAAGCCTAGTGCATCTCAATACACTTAGTGGTGCATCTCATTACATAGTGTGATGCATATCAGTACACATTGTGATACATATCATCTGATTGTAAAAAAAAGAACCAATTTTATTTTCAAAATCAACGGATTGACCGGGTCAATCCGGTTCCGACCCGAATCTGGACCGGGTCGACCAAGTCTCACATTGTGAATGTCAGACCGATTGCACACAAGTATTTGCCCACAGAAAATGAGAGGAATATTAGTGAATGTGGAGTAGTTAGGAGAAATAAAGGTCATATTAGCAATTTAGATAGGAACTTAATAACCTTTAATTTGGTCCAAAAAGGAAACATGACAAGAATAATAGAACAATACAAAAGGAAATAGTACAAGACAATAATAACGGGACATACAAAGTACTTTTTCACTAAAGTTTAATTCTCTCGTCCAACCCCACCACACCCACTAACAATTGTATCTTACTATACACTTAGACTATGGGCAATGGCGATCACCAAATGGTGATTATTCCAATTTTACAGTCAACTTTTCTTTTTTTTTCACGCGTGTGGCTGGTCACAGTATGTCCGAATATCATTACTCATTTAAATAATGACATAAAAATGTGTTGTTTGAGTGTATTTATGGGTGGGGGGGGGGGGGGCAATGAAATTGTGTCAAATGGGAGCCCGCCACATGGCCAAAAAAAACTTTTCATAACACGAATCACCTCTTGGCGGAGATCGCAAATGAATCGTTTTACTGTGATCTCCGCCCTCTGTAATAGTGATCTCTATTTTGTGATCGCAACAACAACAATCACCCCTGTGGACAGTCTTATGCTCCTTTCTTTTTTAGACTATCGGCTACTGCTATTTTAAATAATCTGGTAAAACTTGATACAACAAACCTATTCCATGAACATCGATGCCTACCCGCTTTAATTTGCATAGGTTGTTTTATGTTTTTCCATATGCTCCAATATCTGTTTGGTGTGTATCTTCTTCCAGCTCCTACTTCTTTCTGTCCGAATCTTGAGATGTTTACTTTACATTTAGTCTTAGATAACTTCCAAATCACATGTTATTCAAGGTATTTTCTCTCTTAAGAAATCAATTTGACAATACCAAATCTTTCTCTAAATTTATCCCTTTTCGGAGGGAAATATTACAATTCAGAAATTTTTAATTATGGATTCATAAATCTTAGGGATTAATAAACACGAACTTCATGATTAAAAAAAAAAAAAAAAACCACGAACTTCATTAAAATATCAAATAAAATTGTAGGGCACATGTAAAGTACCAGGTAATAACCCAAATTTATTTAACATTCCATTTAATTACGAATCACATATTTACATCACATTTTATAAACACGAACTTCATTAAATAGTAGGGCACATGCAAGTTCCAGGTAATAACCCGAATTTAATTATTATTCCATTTGATCACAAATAACATATAGTCAACGTCAACGTTTCCACTCTCCTTGATCCATAAATATATAT
>JANLIY010000635.1:0-28491 GCA_029490685.1 Schizonepeta tenuifolia
TTACTTGCACTTTGATTTCTTCTAGCATCAATCAACCGCCCAACAACACCGGTTCTTAGAAAATCCTCGGCTTGATGATCACCGGATATTTCAAATAAAACTCTCCTAATTTCATCAAACACGTCTACCCTCATGTAAGGTTCACTTTAGGAGACGAGTACAACATGGCGGGTCTAACAAATTCATAATGTTCCTACAAAATCAATAAAACCAAGTATAAGTGCATGGTAACGTGTTATAATTCAACAAACCAACATAAACACAAGAAGATGAAGGACGGGGGGATAGCCCGTGGCCATGGTCACGACGGGAGTAGGACCGGCGCGACGACGGCGAAGGGTGCTGCTGTGGTCACGACAACCCTTTCCATCGTGAGCTCACGATGGCCTTTCCATCATGAGGTCATTATGAGGTTCCATCGTCAGCTCACGATAGAGTGTCATCGTGATCGGGCGATGGAAACCTCACCGTGACCTCACGATGGGAAGCCCATCGTGAGCACGCCAGAGCTCTTTCGCCGTCGTCTTCCCCACCTCCATCGACCCCGTAAGAACACCAAACCAACATAGCAAATGTCGAACTACCCAACACCAACAAATTCAAAAATCTTCAACTCTATTACACCAAAAACAATGTCGAAATCTTCCACATGAAAATCCTAACTCTAACATATAACAATTTCTAACATGTAAAACTAAAAAACATGCATTCAATCGAAGATTTAAGCATGAATTTCGAAAAAAGAAAGGGCACTAACCGGTGGAATTGGGACTCGAAAATTCGAATTTTCCTCCTCTTCGCCGGAGGACGTCGACGGCGACTCATTGCGGCGGCGGTTGCTAATTTTCTTCCGTTCACGACGATCAATCGATCATGAGGAGGAAATGTCACGATGAAGATGGAGAGAGAGAAGAGGTCGGTGGCGGTGGGGGACCGATTGGAAGAGAGAGAGGGGGCTGTCGGGTGGGGGGGACCGATGTGGGGGAGAGAGAGAGATGGGGACGGCGGGTGGTGGGGGTAGGGTTAGTTTTGTTTTTTTGTTGTTTTTTAATTTAAGTTTTATTTTATTATTTTGTAAGGGTATATTAGTCTTTTAAAGATTTTTGGTATGTAAAAGAGTGTGAATTATAAATAGGCTATAGAAGATTACTCTTTTATGTTTTGGCATTTAAAAAGTTGGACCCCATATATGTTTTCTCATTCTTTGATAAAAAAAAAATATTTGATCAATTTATTAATTGACTTAATAAATAGTTACATATTATTTGTTACTTTTCGTTCATGTGGAGATTCACTTCTAAATTCCGACCTTTTAATGGCTGGTGAAAATTGAGGGTTGAAAAAATCGTGCACCTGTTCGAAAGCCTATAAATACTTCATATTAATGTGTATTAATTCAAACTGTAATTTACGAAAAGAAAGAACTAATGTTAATTTGGCACCTTTTTTATACATGTTTCTTTTCTATTATAAAATCTTCGATCCCACATTTAATTTTCAATTATATAAAGAAAAACTATTTTAACTTTGCAAAAATCCTATGTGGCACACCCCAAATTTCTCCAAAAATTAGGTGCATAGGCATTGGAAAGTCTAAGTGGCACGCCAGATGCTTACATGGAATTTTGGTCCTTTTTTTTAACTAATGTGAATCAAAACGCCGTAATTTTTGTTCGATATATATAATGGTTTTGATATTGTGATGATTAAGTGTTTAATTAATTGAAAATTTAATAATGGGGATTACTCTACTAGTCAAATAAAAAATATATGCATGTTCTCAAAATTAATTAGTGAGGAGAAATAGTATATTTGAATTGCATGTTAGAATTGAATTTATTGTAAACAAAATTTAATTGTGATTATCTCATGGCGAAAGAACGAGCTCAATTTAGAGTTGGCTATGAATTTTGTTATCTTGAACTTGTTGATTATTGTTCTGATGTGGAAGATTTAACAATTGGGCTCGGCCCACCCTGTTCAATTCACAAACCAATTCATTTGATATTATTCAATTGCAATTGATATAATTGGCCCAATTGGTGTCCAATTTGGACAATGTAATTGTTTGGATCAGACAAACCAAAGTTTCGTGATTAAATTTAGTATCTTGGTAAATATGATGCTCACACTTCTAGTTTCATTTGAATCTGTAAAAAATGTGATCTTAGCTTTTTATTTTAGAATTTAATTAATCAACCAAATTTTGTGGATCTAGATAAAGAATAACAATTTAAGATGATACTCTGATTAGCAATATTTTCAGTCTCACTGGATTCAACCTCTATATGTTTACTATACTTGATAACATTTCAGTAACCTTCACCATAAACACAGATTTCTACAGAATTTTCCAAAATGTGGCATCTTCTAGTCTGTTACAAAAATACATCATTTTGATACAAAAAAAGAAGGCTGCAGACACAATATCATGAAACAAGTTTAGCATCATCTAATACTTAAAACACATTATCAACTCTACACTGTACCAAGAAGTTATATGTCAAACAGATAATCATATGCCAGAGGTCTAGCTAGAATCATCACAAGTTACTTACAAAAACTAACCCTTCAAAATGAAATTGCTCCACAACATAGTGCATCAAGAAAGAGAATATCCATACCGTAACATGATAATTTCTAACCGTTTCGAAATACAAAATGGAGACAACTCATGACTAGTAAATTGCTGCTTGCAACTCCAAAAGTCAGAGAAAGTGGCCTGTTGTGCCCTCCTAGGCTGCATGATCACTCGCCCTGCGCCAAACAAAAGAAAAACACACCAAAATGTAAAGATGCATGCATGCTATGGAAAACGAAGACAGTAAGACATATAAAGGTTGCCATAAGATCAAATGTGCTAAAACTTATAGAACGAGACAATGAAGAATTCAATTAAAATCTCTTGCAGTTTTTATTTCTTGGGGCCCCAAACATGGTGTTCAACTAATGTATATGCATAACTAGTAACTGTATTTGTGCAGTACCGACTTTAGACAATATAATGTACACACGTGAATTCTGAATCATAAATACTCACTTGCAACCATAAAAAAAGTATACATGGCATTTTCAAGATTGGCGAAACATATATTGCTAAAACAAGTTGACTCACCACAATTTCCCTCGGAGAAGCATTCTTCATCAATTTGAGAAGAAAATCATCATCACTCTGTCCCTCCACTAGATCGAGTAGCAACGAGAAAGTAACATAATCTGATGAGAACCTCCTTTCATGCATCACTTCCAAAACCGGTTGCCTTGTGAAGCGCATTATTCTTTAGCAAACCTCAAATGATAGTGTTGTAAGTCACACCATTGGGCGCACAACCACGGCTCTTCATCTCTACAAGCAAACGGTTTGCCTCCTCGAGAGACCCTTGTTGGCAGAGTGAACCAATGATCATCGTGTACATCTGAACATCGGGTTGCAAACCTCTAGAAGGAAGTTGGTTGATTAGATCTCTTGCAACACCGTACTTCCCATGTTTGCATAATCCATTGATCACATTGCCATACGTGACTACATCAGGACTAACCCCTTCTTTCCCTTCAATAATGTGCAGTAATGACACAACTTTATCAATCTCCCCATTCCGGCACAACCCATCCAACACTATAGTATAAGTGATGATGTCAGGACTTACTCCTCGAACGTCCATATCCTTGAGAAGCTTCCAACCATCAGCAAATCTTTTTTGACTCAATAACCCATGCAACATGGTATTATGAGTATGATTATCACGCCTGAGGTCCGCGTCTGCTAGGGAATCAAATACTTGTGTTGCTTTATCCATATCTCCTAGCAAACACTACCCTGATATAAGCGTGTTATAAGAGACAAGATTCGGACAAATACTTTGTTGCTTCATCTTTTCCAGCATCTTCTCTGCTTCGTTCATCTGTCCTTTTTTGCAATATGTATTGATCAATATACTAAAAGTAACGGCATCCAAAGGGATTTCAAATTCAGCCATTTGATTCAATAAAGCTTCAACATTCTTCATTCTGCCAACATTGCACAATCCCTTAATCACTGAATTATAAGAGACAACATTGGGTAAAACACCCTTGACAGCCATCTCCGATAGCAGCTCCAAAGCATCATCCACCATACCGGCCCTGCAGAATCCGTCGAGTAATGCGCTATAAGCATAAACATTTGGCCTCCACCTAGGTTTTTCTACTCAGCAAATCAAATCATGGGCTGCAGTGATCTGTCCAGCTTTACAAAGCCCATGACGGTGAGAAACGTAAAATCATTAGACTCACACAGATTCCAATATCCAAAAGCCTTCCAAACAATTTCAGAGCATCAGCGGCCTTATCATCTAAAAACAGCCCTTTTATGAGAGTGTTGAAAGTTGTGACATCTGGTTCAAAACCGCTCTTGAAGAACAAGCCCAATACAGAAAAACCATAGCTTACACGTTTCTGTAGGCAATAATGATTTATCGCAATAGTAAACGTGTACTCATTCATAGGAATTCCCCTTTGACGCATTTCATCGAAAACATAAAGGGCGAAGGAATACAGCTCCATCTTTGCAGTAACACTCATCAGTTTGTTGTACACGAGAAAAGAAGGCTGCGGATGCATTCTCAGCATTTCATCAAACAGGTGAACAGCATCATCCAATTTTTTAACACGACTGAAATCTTTTTTGGGCACCTTAGGTGAAAAGGTTTTGTCTTTGCGACTGAAATTATGGAAATTGGAACAGAAATAAGAGAATGGTCGAACGCAATTACCGATTGCAGCAGAAGACCTAACCTCAATTCGTCTTCTGCTAAGAATCAGATCGATTGCAGAAGCAGCTGTTTTCCGGCTCATCTTTGTCGGCGGCAAGAATCTGTTCAAAAAGGGGAATATTTCTGAATCTGAGCGAGCAAGTCGTAGCGACGGAACGGATTCAAAAAGGAGAAAAGTTATCGCTCGATCTGTGATTGAACTCGAAGGGACAAATCGCCTAAGACAGGAATGGGAATGGATTCAGAAATGGTGTTTGGAGGAGAAAGTTGTGATCTTTAACTTTAGAGTTAGGATTCGAAGAAGAAGAAGAATAAGAGATTGCGTTTGGGCGAAGAGGATCAGGACGGTACACGTGGCAAGATCGCGGCGGCTGAAGACTTTCAAGAAGGCGCTACTATGGAAGAAGACAAGAATCGCTATTAGCCTATTACAAAGTACTGCTTTATCTAATTCTGTCTAATTTTTCATAATTAGTGTGACTATATATATTTTCTACATTTTACGACACAACAATTACATAAGTTGATGATATGGACTTTTGCTCAAAATATCAATCACATTATTTTAGATGTTGGTGCTTTGCTTATGGACTCATATCCGTAACCCATAGGTTTTACAATTTTACTCAAAGTTTAGTTTTCATGATAATATCTGAAATTGTCCTTACAAGTTCACTACCTTATGCTTTTCTTTCTTCTCTAGAATCCCTTATCCCCATATATCAGCTATAATTGATTGCCCATATAGCTCCTTCAGTCGCACTAATTTAAGTTATCTCAACGACAAAAAAATATGACCCAAACCACGCATATCATCTATCTTTCTCTGAATAAGCATATCATCTATCTTTTCTCTGAATAATTGAAACTGTTATATTTGATGAATGATGCATCCATCTTTATAGTTATCCCTATTATTAGGACGGATGTCAATGAAAATGTCGGTAGTACTGATCTCGTTTTGCCCTCTTAACTTTTCTGTGATGAGCCCTGAAATTTTTCGCAGCTGAAATTGTTTGATTGCATAGATATCCGACCATTGCTTTCATATATGTGAATTTTTCTGGTGGTGTTGTATACAAATAGTTATAGTTTTATCTGATGGCACATATATATATTGTCATAATGTTGTGTACACGTAATAAGAATCCTGACAAATCTTTCTCAACTTATCATATTTTCATGTTCATTTTTGTGTGTTTGCATACTAAATAAATATATTGAGGTATGAGAAATATATGTATAACTAACTCTTAACATGCAAACAATTAGATTCAATTTCATGGGATAATATTCTGTAATGTAGTGAGTATTTTAATTTTCTTTTAGTTATACAATAATTCTATCTACTGTGTAAGGGCCAAACTGCAAATCTGCAAGGTAGAGAGCTTCCTCAAATATTGCTACAAACTTTTGGCCAACATGAATATATAAGAAGTTCCATTATTCGTGGGTTATAACTTATACTTTTGTATGTCACATGCAAAGTCAATTGCTTTTATTTATCAAATTCTCTAGTTTGGAAAAAAAAAAAAAAAAAAAAAAAAAAAAAAAACTTTTAATTTATTCCTAGAACAACAACACAAGTTCATAAGGGCGCCGGCCAGAAAAAGAAATCAGTGTGACTGTATTTTTTAATGAGTTCCAAGTACAATACAAATTACACAAATTGATGATATGGACTTTTGCTAAAAATACTGAAAATTTGACAATTTTATGTATTCACAAAATAAAGAAATCTGATTGAAGTTGATGATATGGACTTTTAAATAATACAGATAATTTGACCATTTTATATATTTCAAAAAAAAAAATCTCATTGGTGGGGGCTTAAGTTTGCCTTTTTGCTCCTGTTACAAATCTGGAGTACATGATAACATTAAAAAAGTTCCACGGCTCTCTAAAACATTCCATTTTAATTTAAATTAAGCACAATTAATATATACTCCCTCCATCCACAAGAAAGTTGAGCATTTGAGATGGATACGGAGATTAAGAAAGCTGGTAAAGTATGTAGTGAGTGAAATGAGGGTCCCATTTTTAGTGTGATTTAATAGAGTGATTAAATTGTTAAGTAAGTAGGTCACCTTTATTGACAAACCACCCTTGCTTGTTGATTTTTATACATAGATCCCATTTGTTTTTATTTTAGTTTCATTTTTTTTCCTGTTTCTTTTTTTTTCGTTTTTTTTTAGCATTAAACACATTTCTAAAATAATGAGACACTGTTATTCAACTAAAGAGTACAGAATTAAAGGACAAAACAGTAAAGAATTAAATACACAAAACAGTAAAGAATTAAAGGAGGGAAATCTGCATTAGACTAAAAAAAAAGGAGGGAAATCCATTCTAGATTACATAAATGTCTGATAAAGTTGCCACCTTTACAAAATGTTGTGCTCAAAAAAACAGGAGGGAAATTTAAATACAACCACTAAATGTGCTTCTCTCCTCCATAAATACAACAATATTACTGTAGATTCATTACACAAAAATAGAGAATCCAAAAGCAGCATTAAAGGAGGAAAAAAACTGCATTTTTAGAACATTTAAAGAGCAACATGGTGCAGCCAAAAGGGCGGCTCAACTTGACAGATGATGAGAAGAATGTGGTGGCTCAATGGCTTCTTCAAAATAGCTCTGAAAAAAAAAAGACATGGAGCATTTTCTGAGGCTGCTACACTGTTTGGATGTCACAGGAATACCATCCAAGCCATCTGGAAAGAGGCAAGTCATCAGCTGGATTTAGGAGGCCCTATCCAGCTGAAATAAAAAAAAAGGCTGTGTTCATCAAAAGAGAAAGCATATGGATGTGGAAAAAATAAAAAGCCTAACACTGTTAGAAAGATCATCCTACAGAAATATGGCAGAGAAGTTAGATGTCAGCAAGTCTTTAGTTAGAAACTGGATCAAGCAAAAGAAGTTAAGGCCTCATACCTCTTCAATTAAGCCCACATTGACAGATCAAAATAAATTCCAAAGACTGCAATGGAGCCTCAAACAATTGGATCCAACAATTAAAGATGGCAAACTGAAATTCAGAGATATGAAGAATGTAGTCCACATTGATGAAAAATAGTTCAATGTCACCAAGACCATAGATAGGTATTACATGCTGCCCGGGGAAGAAGAACCACATAGAACATGCAAGTCTAAGAGGTTTATAGAAAAAATAATGTTCATGGCTGTGGTCAGCAGGCCACAATATTCAGAGAATGGGGAGTGCATATTTGATGGGAAAATAGGAATCTTTCCCTTCACTACATTGGAGCCAGCTCAGAGAAATTCTAAGAATAGAGTAAGGGCACACTAGTCACCAAAGCACTGCAGAACATAAAAATGCAGTGATGAAGGATATGATGATAAACAATATAGCATTTTCAGTTTCATAACTATCAGAAAAGAGTTTTTCATTCATCATTTAGTCTTTTTTTTTACAGATTATCCCAGCCATAATAGCCAAATGGCCAGAATCTGCAAGCAAACATATCCTCATTCAACAGGATAATGCCAAACCCCACATCAAGCCCAATGATCCAGACTTCCTAAAGGCAGCTAATGCACATGGATTCCACATAGAATTGGTCAATCAACCAGCAAATTCTCCAGATACAAACATCAATGACCTTGGGTTTTTCAGAGCAATACAGACACTTAACCACAGAAAGATGGCAAATGGAGTGGATGATTTATTAAAGAATATCACTTATGCATTTGAAGAGTTTGAGCCATACAAGATAAACAATGTTTTCCTCACTCTACAAGGATGCTACACTGAAATAATGAAGCAAAGGGAAGGCAATAACTACAAAGTGTCACACATGAACAAAGAAAAACACATTAGGGAAGAGACTCTTCCAGAATGTCTTGAAGTGGACCAGTCACTTGTAGAGGAATGCATAGACCATCTAAACCTACTTGCCACTACAGATGAGATGTTACAGGAAATTGAAGACCTAGTCACTGCTTTCAATGAGATGAGAATGCATGAATAAGAGCAGTCAAGCAAGTGTTTTTTGTTTTGGACAGTTTACAACATAAGCAACATACATTCACTTGTAAGGTTGTTGTTTAGGATGTAAACATCATTTTGGTATCTATTTTTGCATCAGGGTTTCTCTTGTACAGTCTCAGCAATGAATTGAAAGATATTTTGCATCATTGACTTGTAATTTGGACAATTTAAGGTCAAATTAACACACTGACTACCCACAAATGAGCCTTCTAACTTATTAAGTGGTGGCATCATAAGGGACAGAGGCATTTTTGCCCTGAACATCAGAGTAATCTCATCATCTATTCCATGATTCAGACCAAATGCAGCATCACAATTCATACAGTTTCATAATCATCAATCCAAGTCATCAAAATCTGTTGGGAAATTTAAGTAAAGTTTTGATTGATTCCAAAACCAACTGACCCCAACAGAGTAGATGTTGCCAGTTCCTAATGTTAGTAGATAAGCTCACTGTTTGAGCATTGTTGAGATTTTATCTTTACAGGTTTCCAGCTGAAGACGGTAACAAGGCTTCACTCGGATAGAGCATCAGTTGTAAGAAATACAACTGAGCATTCAAGTGAGAAGATGTAAGAGAACATCAGTTCAAGAAAGACAACTGAACGTTCAAGAGATAGAACATCAGATACAAGAAAGACAACTGAGCGTTCAAGATACAGAACATCAGTTACACTACTCGAACTGATAAGATCGACAACATGAAGTTCAAGTCAGCTGAGAGTTCAACTGTTCCTATTCAGACAGAAGGTCAGATAAAGATATCGATCAGATGGAACATCAGCTGAAGACCACTCGGATGAAGACTAAAACTTCTCAACCGACTAAACAAGGTTGAAAGTCAAAGGTTGAAGATTTGAATTTCAAAAAGGAAGTCACGTGAAGGTTTGACGTTCTGTCATTACCTCATTTGGCCCAACACAAGGCTGTCTCAGATGGAAAGCAGAAGTTCACAGTTGCCAAATCCGGAAAGTCTGCAGAGATGAGAGACAAGCCATCGCTTTCACAGAACAGAGATCAACGGCTCCTCCAACGGCTAGTTGATTCTCTCCGCCTATAAATAGAGGCATTCATTCATTCACCAAGAATATAAGAGACTAAGAGACAAGTGCAAGAGCAGATAGACGAGCGAACATCACCAGTTGAGAGTTCATATCGCAAACGAGCTAAACTGAAATCAATCTCTAAGAACATCACTAGTTGAGAGTTCCTAGAGTGTTAGATTCTGTCTTGGTGTTTTTAGATCTTAGTTTGAGTCTCCATTTGTTCAAGCTTAGATCCTAGCTCACTTCTTGTTCGAGCTAGTAGTTGGAAAAACCCACCCTTTCACACATCCTCTCAAAAGGATTGTTAGGACCCTACTCTTCCCGTAATTTAGTAGATAGGTTGATAAGTACCCGTAAACTTATCTGTAAGGTTGATAAGTACCCATAAACTTATCTTAACGGTTGCAAAGCCCGCGTAAGCTTTGCGGTTCCAGTCCTAAAGAAATTGGACTGAGTTGTGTGGACTCACAACTCCCCGTGGACGTAGGAGTTCTCTCCGAACCACGTAAATCTTTGTGTGTTTGTGTTTTCTGTTCAGTTATTTTATTGCATATCCAATTGACCAACTAACCAGCACTCAAACTGCATCTTTGCATTTTCAACTGTTTTGGTTATTAACCAACCTTGCATCAAAGCGTGAGTTATTTTATACGAGTTGTTATTTCCACCACATTCCGCACAGCACCACTCTCACAGCTGAGTTTTCTTACTCAGTTGTGATTCCAACTGAGTCTTCTTACTCGGTTGTGATATTTTCAGGGGGTTGTTTTTTAAAATTCCTAACTGGTGTATTCCCCCCCCCCCTCCCTCTCATACACCAGAACTCGTATCGGGACCATCAAGTGGTATCAGAGCAGTGGTTCAAAAGACTGTTGACTCTGTTTCACGAGGTGTGAATCGAGGTGTTTTTCTTCAGTGGTCAACTAAACAGATCTCTTTTTCACGCTAGTGCATATCTGCTTGCATCTATCTTTTGTTTGTGTGTGCAGATGGATGTTAAAGACAAGATCGTTGTCATGTTCTCGGTTGTGAACTATACATCCTGGAGAACTCGGATGAAGAAGATTCTACTGTCAAAGCATCATCGAATGCAACAAGTGATCATATCCGGACCAATCACCATCATGGAGAAATTCACTCGCACTCCTACAAATCCCAATGATGGGGATGCAACTGAGGTGATGGTTGAGAAAAAGCCAGAAGACTTCACTCCAGAGGAAGCTAAAGTGAGTTAGCTGGATATCTGGGCTCAAAGCACTATCATGTCCACAGTTGGACAA
Source organism: Schizonepeta tenuifolia (assembly GCA_029490685.1). Classification (NCBI taxonomy): domain Eukaryota; kingdom Viridiplantae; phylum Streptophyta; class Magnoliopsida; order Lamiales; family Lamiaceae; genus Schizonepeta; species Schizonepeta tenuifolia. The sequence goes on from JANLIY010000635.1 coordinate 11,093, forward strand.
GACTATCTTCCTTGGATAGAAGAGCGCGACACCGCACAGCACCACTCTCACAGCTGAGTTTTCTTACTCAGTTGTGATTCCAACTGAGTCTTCTTACTCGGTTGTGATATTTTCAGGGGGTTGTTTTTTAAAATTCCTAACTGGTGTATTCTCCCCCCCCCCCATACACCAGAACTCGTATCGGGACCATCAAAATCATCATAGTTTCATAATCAGCATAATCAACTCATCATAATCATCAACCATAATCACAATCCAAGGCTTCATCACAGTTCATACAGTTTCATAATCAGACATTCATAATCATAGTTCATCTCAAGAATCATCACCTCAGAAGCATCACACTTTCATAATCAGCAATCATCAATCCAAGGCAACAGCATCAAGAATCATCATAGTTTCATAATATGCATAATCGACTCATCAAAATCATCAAGAACAGAATGGACACAGTAAGAAGAACAACATGTGAATCACCGTATAATCATAGATTAGGCACAAAAAAACCTGATCGAGGAGCCTCAATACCGAAGGAAAGAAAAATGCCCAGCCATTCTAGATAGTCACTTCCATCGATCTCTCCACAGAGCATGAGTTTCCAGTGCAGAGATCTGAGGTGGTGTCTCTGGCACCACCTCAGAGTAATCGATATCGGTATCAAACGGAGATTGCGCATCGTGCATCACTGCTTCAGATTCGGGCAAAGTCGAAGCTGAATCTGGCACCACCGATTGAGATTCAAGAAGTCTCAACACCGAGGGGAAAAAAATTCCCAAATTCTGCAGATACTCGCGCTCGTCTCGCCAAATAGAAGGTGGAACCGGTGCAGGAATCTGTGGTGGTGTCTCCGGCACCACCGTTTCAACATATAAATCCGCCAAAGGTGATTGAGAGTCCTGGACTACAAGTTCAGATTCCGGCATCATCATCAAGGATTCAGGCACCATTGATTCCGACGAAGTGGAACCATTCATCATTTCACAGATTTATGGGAGGCGGCAATTTGTAGGGTTTGGAGATGGGGAGAATTGAGAGTATTGGGGAAAACCGAAATGAGAAAGGGAAGAGGAAAGAGGGGGAGGGGGGGGGGCTGATTTAGTGGGTAGTTAGGGATTTTAGGGTTAATGTTAATTGTGCAGTATTTTATTCATAAGTGGGAGGGATTAATTTTTTAATGTGGGTACAATAATGGCAATGTTGTAAATAAACAATAAGATGTAGGGTAAATATTGGGGAACAACTTATTAAAAATAGAAATGCACAACTTTCTTGTGAACGGACGAAAATGGCAAAATGCACAACTTTCTTGTGAACGGTGGGAGTATTTGAATACATAATTGATAAGAACCGTACAATGGTGTACTATCTAGTGTGAAACACAAGGACGACTAATTATTAGTACAAATTAAATTAACAATTGTACAAAGAATATATTCCTATTCCAATTGTAGGCGTAAATTTTGGCTGTAAACATCAATGGCTTTCATTTACTAACAAAAAGGTTACTAGGCAACCTATATGTCAATGCATGCACGCTTAAGGAAAAGCATTAGAAACAACATTGTACTTTCAATTCTCAAGTAGTAAATTAATTAGAAAAGGACAATGACTATGGAGATTGGTGGTCCGACCGGAGGAGATAATGGCGGCAGCGGCGGCACGGAGATGAGCAGATTTGGGCCACCTCCGGCTTCCTTGACCAAAACCTTTCAAATAGTGAATGATCCCAATACTAATTCGATCATTTCATGGGGTGAATCTGGAGACAGCTTTATTATTTGGGATCATATCAAATTCACTGTGGAAATACTTCCCAACTATTTCAGACACAACAATTTCTCAAGCTTTGTCTATCAACTCAACAACTATGTATGTATATGCATATATGTTTTGTTTGTGTGTTTGAGTGTGTATGAATGTATGATCATATTTGTACGTACTTTTTTTTCCTTTAAGTTTTACAAATTAATTTCTTGGCCAACATTTGCTTAATTTATTTTTTCACTTTGTATACAAGATTTTTATATTTATTTCTGAAAAATTTTGAATTTTGCTACCCCAAGTTATATTAATGTAGCTATGAATGCATATCAATATTTGTACGTATTTTTTTTCCTTTAAGTTTTACAAATTAATTTCTTGGCCAACATTTGCTTAATTTATTTTTTCACCTTGTAAACAATATTTTTGTATTTATTTCTGAAAAAATTCGAATTTTGCTACCCCAAGTTATATTTTTCATAACGTAGCTATGAATGCATGATCAATATTTGTACGTACTTTTTTTTAAGTTTTACAAATTAATATCTTGGCCAACATTTGCTTAATTTATTCTTTCACCTTGTATACAATATTTTTGTATTTATTTCTGAAAATTTTCGAATTTTGCTACCCCAAGTTATATTTTTCATAACGTAGCTAATTACAAGTATTTGATAATAATGAAAAATTCAGGGGTTTCGGAAAATTGGGGTGGATCATCAATGGGAGTATGCAAACAAGGATTTTCAAAAAGGGAAGGAGCATCTTCTCTCAAACATGAGAAGAAGATCACTGCAACATCCAACTCGACAACGCCATCGAAGGAGTCTCTCCCAAGAAGCTACGCAATGCCATTAACGGATTGAAGAAGGAGATCGACACAATGAAGATGAAGCAATCAGATATGGATTCTCAGATCATGGCACTCCAACACCAGACCAACAACATCGATGCCAGTTCCAAGAAACTGATCGTGTTGTGGGCAAAAGTTGTTCAAATCATCGCCAAGAGAGAGAGAGATCAGAGTCGCCATTGTGATGATGAGGATCATGATGATGATGAAGGTCGTGCTGCCAAGAGAGAGAAAGTGGTCGTCGTCTCTGATGATGATGAAGGGCATGTTGCCATGAGAGAGAAAGTGGTCATCGTCTCGGATGATGATGATCATCATGAAGGTGATCATGTTGCCAAGAGAGAGAAAGTGGTCGTCATCTCTGTAGAAACGGCATCTGAAAGTGATGGGAAAAAAGATGAAAAAGATCATCAAAATGAAGTGGTGAAAGAAAATGAAGGTGATCATGCGGCAAAATCGAAATCAGCCGAGAAAGATGAATACTACTCGAATGATTTGGATTGGATGAAAATTCATTTTGAAGAAGATGATGAGGTGTGTGAAGTTGAAAGTGAGACAAAAAACCTGCATGCTAAAATTGCTAAGGATTTTCAAGAATTGCTCACCAATCAGGCTGATGAAGATCGCTTCTATTTGGAAATGAAAATTGTATGCTACTTTTTCTTCTCTCTCTTTGTTTTCTTTTTTTCAATTTCAATTTATATTTTTATTTATGGTACTTTAATCTTGATCACACACACGTAGAAAATTGTATGTTACATTTTCTTCTCTCTCTCTGTTTTTTTTTTTTGGCTATTTCAATTTATTTTTTTATTTATGGTATAGATCACACACACGTATATGGATTTCTTGTTATTTGATGAAATTTATTTGTTTAAATTTATTAGGGTTTCACAGAATTGCTCACTAGAGCTGATGCAGACTACTCTTTGAAAATGAAAATGGTAAGTTTTTTTTTTTTTTTTGGGAGATAGTTAACTTTATTTTTTGGAATTTCAGTTTTTTTTTTTTTTCATTTTAAACTAACGGTATTTCAATCTTAACACTCACACACACACACATTTATGTATATGGGTTTTTTGTTATTTAATGAATTTTATTTCTTTTGCTGAAAATTTGAAGGAATAGAGAAGGTGTTTTGGATTCTGTTGATGGAGGGAAAGGAGGGAAATCATTTTTATCCATATTTAAATTTACTTTTCGATGCATTAGTTATCTAAGTACATTAATTTCTGATTATGTAAGTTGGAAGTCTAATTAATTTGCTTATGTATTATTGCTACCTACGATGTCGAACACTGCTTATTTTAGCGAATATGAATTGTTTTTAATTTTCCAAAATTGGCACTGTTCATTCTTATATATCCTCGTTATTTTTTGTTTTAAAAGAAATTAACATTTAACATGAAAACTACATTGATCAATGATCACATTTGATTTCAGTTAGTTGTGCCCTTTACATTTTTTATTTGTTTAAGCTAATACTATATTAAATTCTAATTAGAGATTTAGTGAACTCTAAATGATGAATTGGAAAAAAAAAAACTAGGACTACTAATGTCTTATTATAAATTAATAGACTCTAATTATGGATTATTTAATACTGATCAACTATGATTATAATTTGTCCTTTTTAAGGAAGCACGAAGCCTTTTAGTTTGGGCCAAATAATATTTGCTCAATGAATATCAGGATCCAGCCCAATTAGAATGTAAATGGGTCTTTCATATTTTACAATTATATTGTGGTGGCTCCCACAAGGGGGTGATAGGCCTAACTAAAAATGGTTAATTGAAAATGGACAAAAAGAATAGTGGAGAAATGGGATGATGATATTGATGGGGAGACATTGATAGGGAAAAAGATGATTGCTTCTAACATGGGCTTTGTTTTGGGTGGGGAGACAACAAATTAGGTGTCAATTCTCATTAAAACGCTTCACAAATAATTTGTGTATATTTAATAATATCATCAACTCTAACAATTTTATTTATAGGCATTCATGATATGTATTAGAAATAGATGATGGATGTACTAATTTTTGTAGTTATTGAATATGTGGTGTCAATTGATCGAAATAATATAAGTAGTCCTTTAGATAAATAGTCTATCTCCTAGATCTCATTGTATTATTTGGACATCCTCTAATATGCTTTAAAAAAAAAGACTCAACACATAACAAAAAATTCTACTACATAACTTATTAGAGCTACACTCTTGTGCAACTCGTCTCACTAAGTGAGACTGCGCGTGGCGCGTGACTGCACGTGCCCTATTTTTTTTATTTTTTTTTTAAATAAGTTCATATGCACACCACTTAATGTTCATATGTACACCGAAAAGTATCGATATGCGCCAAATTTTTCCAGTTTTTTTTTTCATTTTTTTTTCAGTTTTATTTCTTTTTTTTTTTCCGACGGAGCCTTCGGCTCCAATTTTACGGCTTCGCCTTCACTCCGATTACTAATATAAGGATAATCATCGGGCAATAATTTGAATTTTTCGGCTCGCTCAGAGGCCTTCGGCTCCTCTCGTTCGAATCTTGACCAAAGAAGAAGCGGCAAACAAAACAACGAATGGCAAACAAAAAAAAAAAGAGTGCAAAATAAATTTTAAATTTTAAAAAACAAAATTCAAAAATTGATTGTACATATGCAAATATAACGTGGTGCATATCAACATAAAGTGTAGTGCAAATCAATATATGGTGATGTGCATATGGACTTATTGCCAAAAAAAAATCGAAAAAAAAGCAAACGGTTGACCGGGTCAACGTCTCATAGGAGAATTTGCCAACTTATTATACACCTTTATCCCATATATAATATATATATATATATATATATATATATATTCAATTTTCCTTCTTTCTCTTACTTAGTTTTACAAAACTACTCTCAAGACACTACTTTCTCTCTTTAATTCTATATATCATAAATAACTCATATTGTACGTTCATGTCAAGAGTCTCAGGATATGAAGGCATGTGGAAATGAGACGCAGGGAGCAGTAAATTGTTTTCTTAATCTATTATGCTATACAATAATTGGTTTCTGATGTATAAGATGTTAGATAAGTTTTAATTAAGAGGCTTATTTGATGATATGACGTTCTAATAACTAAAACATCATAAATTCAATAAACACCCCCAAAACAATTTTATGTTTTATCTATATTTTTTTCTTCAATTCTTTATATCTTACATTTTTTTTAATACTTGAATGTTCAGAACTATTCATATATCTAACTTGTACACAACTAATCATAACAATATCAATAAATGACGTCCATTTGGCCAAACGCAAGCAGTGGACTTGTACTTGCGAAAATAATTGTATCCAGAATTTTTTCAGTGCTCTCTTCTCCTAATAATAATAATAATAATAATACGTCCCTTTGGAAATGACCTAGTGGTAAAAGTGAGCGTCCGATACTGAAAGATCTCAAATTCAAATACCATGACACGGTCGAACCTGTTACACTTGTACTTGGAAAGTGTAGTATACCTGCTCTGTATGAAATAATACTCCCTCTGTACGCGAAAAAATGCCTATAGATGGCTGGGCACAAGTATTAAGAAAACTGATAAAGTTGTTATGAGTGGGGTAAAAGTTAATTAGTAGGGGTAGTGGTATTGACAAAAGGTAGTGGTATTGACAAAAGTAGTGATAAAGTTGTTGGGAGGTGGATCTATCAATGACAAATGGATGTAAATAAATGAGATTCTTTAGGGTATATAAGTCCTTAAAGTGAAATAGGGTATTTTTTGGTGTAACACTTTAAATATGGTAAGCAGGACATTTTTTTTGCGTACGGAGGAGTAATACTAATACCATTGTACTTGAAAAGTATGGTTTACCTATATGAAATAAAAATAATAATACTAATACCATTATACTTGAAAAGTGTGGTTTAGCCGTATAAAAATAATAATACCAATACCATTTTGTTTAAAGGCTTTTTTGAGATGACAAATTGGTGAAGTTATAAGACTACCTGCAGTGGTAGTGTCTCTAAGGGGTGTCTCTAAGGATTTTTTGGAGATAGAGACAATGAGTTGCAGTAGGGCTATCTCTAAGGGTGTCTCTAAGGAATTTCTGAATTTCTATTTTGCATTAATTTTAATAAGAAAATTCTAATTTCATTAATTTAAACAAATAACTAGTACAATACATTAATTGAAATAAAACAAATAAAAACATTACATTAATTGAAATTTAAAATTTAAAAAAACATCCTACTCGTCAACTGCTCCAAATCGGCTCCAAAGATGCTCGATCAAATCATTTGTGAGCCGATGGTGCTTCCTCACATCTCTCAATGCGGCGTCCCGTTTGAGAAAATTCTTCCATGATTGCGGAACAGGGACATGAGTGACCATTACTACCCGACGTCGTTTCTGTGTCCTCTCTCCAGTTCTCGACGTCATCCCTCTCGTCTTCAATGATCATGTTGTGCAAAATAATGCACGTAAACATGATATTGCGGAAGTGTTTTTTGTAAAAGTTCCGCGCCGGGTTCCGGATAATTCTCCAACGGGCCTGAAGAACACCGAATGGCCCGGTTCGATATCCTTCCTCGCCGCTTCCTGCATCTGCTTGAACCGCGCCACCTTCTCGTCCGTTGCAAGCGGAGGAGCCTTGATCAGAGCAGCAGCCGAGCGGTGTCTTGTGCATTTGGCCTCCTCAAATACACATCGCCGAATAGCTGGATGACACCTTCGCAGAACTTCCGGAGGCTAAGACGAACGGTGCTATCGTCGATCTTCAAGTATTCGTCGAATGTATCTGGAGCTCCACCGGTGGCTAGTTGGCGAATGACCATTGTGCACTTTTGCACCGACGTGAGACCCCATTTGCTGGTTGCATCTTGCTTCTGCTGGAAGTATCGCACATTCTGCTCCAACGCGGTGCAAATCCTCAAGAACAGGTGCTTGTGCATCCGAAAACGCCGGCGGAAAAATGTTGGGCCATACGTCGGGTTGTCGTTGAAGTAGTCGGCCATCAACTGCTGCAGGGCCACCTCCCGATCGCGGTATACGACCGTCCTCTTCGCCTTTTTTTTTTTCTTTTTGGCGATGAGTCGAGCCGCAGCAGCTTGGAGGTTCGTCACCATCGACATAATCTCGTCGTCGGTGCCATGGGAAGAGTAGCCGGTTGAAGAGTCGGACGACGAAGACATTTTTTTTTTACAAAATATTTGAGAGAAAACTAGAGAGAAAATTAGAGAGGAAGATGAATTTGGTGTGGAATAAATTGTGGTATGGAGGTTGGTATTTATAGGGATGAATTACAAGAAAAAATAAAAAGTAAAAGAAAATCGGCTGTATAGCCTTTGCATTTTTTTAGCCGTTGGATCCCATAGCTGTTGTCTCGATTTTTATTTTATTTTATTTATGGCAAAAAAAAAAAATTTCTGCAACGCATGGCGGCCACGCGCCATATCGAGACTGTCTCGTCGCGGCGAGACGGTCTCGAGCCTCTCCACCCCTGCATCGCCGTGTCTTGTCACAGCGGGTGTCTCGAGACGCCGTCGAGACAGCCCGCTACGGGCAGTCTAATGATCGCGTCCAAGTTTGACTTCCATCAAAACCTTATACATAAAAAATTCTTGAAGATCTAACTTTCTTAAGCAAATAGACTCGATTTCTATCGCATAACAATTTCCCGTGTGTTTATCACATAGTAGTTGCGACAGTCAACCTCATATAAAATGAATTTTTCATGTATTATATATTACACTTCATTTATTATATATTACACTTCATTTTTATTATATATTACACTTCAAGTACTTTAGATAGATAAATGAATTATAGGGCAAAAGATTAAGATTATTATTGAGATCTATTTGTAGAAAAAAATTGACAAAAATTTGAAAATTTTGATAATCAAACAGTTGCAATCAAATATCTCCTAGATTTTTTTGTTATATCACACGTCAAGTGAGCGAGTAATTTAAATTTTAAAAATTTACTATAAATTTAATTGACTCCTCTAGTAAAATTTTTTTTGAGTAAAGACTCTTCTAGTAATTTTGCAGTTCTGGACTACCCAATTTTGACATTGTGAGGATCAAAGTAGTAATAATTTAATTTAACGAGCCACCCCAACTAGCCTGTGGGTCACGAGTCGAGTTATGCAACTTTTCATTCATTCCTTTGTCTTTTTCTCTTTTTTCATGTTCACAATTTTATTTTGATACATTTTACTAAAAATTCAATTAATCTTTGTTTAGAGTTGATTGGTTATTTTATTTTTTCTACCATCTCAAATGATACAAACAATATTATATATTATTACTAATTTACAAATGAACATATCCTATTATCAACAATTATATATTTTCTCCTAAACAAGTGTCTCAGACTCTCAAACGACCAAAATTTTATTTTCTTCGTCTCCTTTCAGCATTTCAGCTCACAGGTAAAACTCAGAAATTTTATTTTTTCTCTTCTTATTTGTGTTTTATACACACACACACACACACACACACACACACATATATATATATATATGTATGTATAGACATTCTTGGATGCCATTGTTTCTTGGCTGGTTTGAGGTGGTTGTTGTGGAGTCTCTGTATGAGTGTTAATGATGATTTTGCTTTTGCATTTTTTTACTAGTTTATAAAAAAAAACATTATATTAAGACGCTAATTCTAATTTCTAAAGCAGCTTTCAGTTGAAGGTGCAGATGCTCCAGCATCAATTTGAGGTTCCATCATTAGAATCAGCCAATTGTGTTAAACTGCTTTAATTATTTTGTTTCTTCGTTATGGAATCTGTCATTTGTCAACGCACTGTGAAATCTACTCTCTTTTCTTAAACATCGTTGATTTTCTTTCTTTAATTGATGTGAATTTTCTTGAATTCGAAAAACGATCGCATTTTGGATAGATATGCTTTTAGATGAAAGGGGTTTTGATTCTTTTCTTCATTTATGTATGAATCTGCAGTTGATTAGGGTTTTGAGATCTCAATTAACCATTTCCAGAAACTGAAATGGATCAAGAACTCAAGAAATCGAAAGAATCATCATGGAGATCAGCCAATTCGAACGGATCGAGTAGCAGTCAGTCACCATTCCCAGATGAAGTTTTGGAGAAAGTTTTATCATTCATAGATTCTCACAAGGATAGGAACTCAGTCTCCCTTGTTTGCAAAGATTGGTATGATGCTGAGAGATGGACAAGATCTAAGATTTTTATAGGAAATTGCTATTCAGTGTCTCCTGAGATTGTGGCTCGAAGGTTTCCCAGAATAAGGAGTGTTAGCCTCAAAGGGAAGCCGAGATTCTCCGATTTCAATTTGCTGCCCCCTGATTGGGGTGCTAATGTGCATGCTTGGCTGGTGATGTTTGCCGAGGTTTATCCGTTTCTTGAGGAACTGAGGCTTAAAAGGATGACTGTAGGTGATGAGAGCTTGGAGCTCTTAGCCAGGTCGTTTCGGGGCTTCAAGGCTTTATCGCTGTCGAGTTGTGATGGTTTCACTGATGAAGGGCTCAAAGCCATTGCAACTCATTGCAGGTAATGGTGTGCTTTTTTCTATTTTCTTGATGATTTTGCAGCCGGCTTTGTTTTGTGTTTTTATGTATTGAAATTTAGATTCGTTCTGAAAGATATCGTCTTTAGTTTTCTGGTAATGGTTCTGAATTCAAGATTCGTTCTTGAATTCGTCTAGATGATAGTTCTCATTGAAATTCTGTTTCTAATCTCAAAACTTTTATATTCCTTTTTGAGTAAAGGATTTCTTCCCACTACTGCATGTATATGGAGGTTTGTGAGGATTTTGTTGTTCTAGAATAAATTAAAGTTTGTGCTACTGCGTTAGTATTATAATCTAGTCTTACAGTTCTAATTATAGATTTAATCATTCTATGAATACGTCTGCTTGGTATGTTATTATAAATCCAAAGTTGGGAATTCATTGTATTCAGCTCTGCATATTAGATTTCGTCTGTAGTCGTTAATTTTGATGAAACATGTTTGGGCTTAGTTTGTGTTTTAAAGCAAAATTGTTTTATCATTCTTTCTTGATATAACCGGTGATTGGTAAAAGTAGGAGATTATGATACTGTCATGTGTGTATTAGAGTTTGGGAAATATGTGCTTGGTTTTGTTGCTAAGAAATTAATGAGGTAGCTTTGTTGTTGGAAATGGTGTGTATACGCACAAGTAACCCACTATGTGTGTGTGTGTGTTCGTAGGAAACAGAAATTGAGTGCTTCTTCTATATGTTTCTCTTTGATAGCCTTTTTTTTGTTTTGGCTTTCTTGATGTGACATAAACCTATTACTTGGCATTTAATAAAAGGGTGCCTTTGATGTCACTTTTTGTCCACATTGCTCCACATTCATTGGCCAAGATAGGTCAAATCTGAACTATTTGTTTGGTCTTACCCGATGAGTGATTTAAGATATTTTCGTCACTGGTAACAAATGATTTGTATCTCTTTAAACTTTAGCCTTGAGTTGAGATCCATAAACGGGCATCGAATACTCCAGCTGGACTTGGAATATGTTTTTGGGTGCAAAGATTAACCACACTGTTTTTGATTGTGCTCGCTGTATATAAGATTATCAGAAGACTTGGAATTAAATTCAGATTCTGATTTTACACATGATTCCCTGATCCCCATTTATCGATTCTTTGAGCGAAGTTTTGTGAGGATGCCATGAGTAGTTCTTGTTTGGACCTCGGTAATGTGCTTACGTATCGATGTTCACATACTATCCATACACACCATCAACAATTGACTTTCTTTCGAATTTATATAGCCTTGGTTTTGCAGGAATCAGTTATTTAAGAATCTCATCATTTTTTTTTCTTTCAATCAAACATCTGTTCCCACAATTATTAGGTTAGGATGTTTCTTTTCTATTTTATTTGTACTTTCTGTGATCATCTGTCATTTAGTATTTATGTTCCCTTTTAATGTGTTGTAAGAATTAGTCAAATGCTTTGATTAAACTCCGATGACAGGTTGAACGGTGTCTGACCCTTTGTAAAATTTGCATTTCTGAAGTTGCTATGTGTCCGCTCTAATTGGCTTAAAAAATCTTCTCTTATTTAAAAGATCTCTTACAGAATTAGTTGTTCAAAATTACTATGCTCAGAATTATCCTTCGTTTTCAACACCGATGGCCCTCAATTCTTGATTTGAATGATCAATTCTGCATTACAAAATTATAGATCAAAGGATGAAGGATATATGATGTATGGACTTGTGTGACCAATACCAAATAATTCGCCATGATATTTGTTTAGTGAAGGATACTGTTGTAAACAAAGTCATCTGAACAGAGAATATAAACGTAGAGACTGTTTAAATTTGGTGGTTTCTGGCTTATGTTCTATTGCTTACAGACATTCTTTGGGTTCTTATATTCGGTTTCTAATAAAATTTTTTTTTTGGGTACTTCTGGCTTGTAGGAATTTGACTGAGCTTGACATAGCAGATAGTGTAACAGTAGATATTGGTGGAGGTTGGCTGAGTTGCTTCCCCGAGAGCTTCGCCTCGTTGGAAATACTAAATTTTGCCAGTCTTCACTGTGAGGTGAGTTTTGATGCCCTCGAGAGACTTGTTTGCCGGTGCAGATCGTTAAGGGTTCTGAAGGTCAATGAAAGCGTCAACTTGGAGCAACTGCAACGACTCCTTCTGCAAGTTCCTCATGTAATGTGTCTTGGCACCGGTTCCTTCATGCAAGAACTTACGCCCCGTCAATATGAGGATTTTCAAAATGCATTCAGTAAATGCAGAAATCTTCAAGCTCTTTCGGGTTTATGGGATGCTACTTCGCTGTATCTTCCTCTTCTTTACGGAGGTTGCGCTTCTCTGACTTTCTTGAATTTGAGCGAAGCAGACCTTCAAAGTGGCGAACTTGCAAAGATTCTCCCTCACTGCACTAATCTACGTCGCCTTTGGGTAAGCGATCAACTATTCTTATGACTTCTACTTAGAAAAATATAAAAGAAGTAAACTCTAAATTCTTCTTGGCAGTAGATCATTGACACTGTTGGGGACAAGGGTCTCGTGGCTGTTGGGTCGAGCTGTCCGTTGCTTGAAGAGCTCCGAGTATTCCCCATTGATCCGTATGACCTTGATAATCGACATGGGGTGACGGAGGTGGGCTTCTTGGCTGTTTCTTATGGCTGCCCTAACCTCCGTTACGTTCTCTACTTCTGCCGGAGGATGACTAATGCTGCTGTCGCCACCATAGTGCAGAATTGCCCTGATTTCACTCATTTTCGCCTCTGCATAATGAATCCGGGCGAGCCAGATCACCTAACAAATGAGCCTATGGACGAGGCTTTTGGTGCTGTGGCTAAAACTTGCACCAAACTCCGGAGACTGTCCGTTTCAGGCCTTCTTACTGACACGACGTTCGAGTATATAGGAAAATATGCCAAAAATCTTGAGACTCTGTCCGTGGCCTTCGCTGGCAGCAGCGACAGGGGAATGCAGTGTATTCTCGAAGGTTGTCCGAAGCTGAGAAAGCTCGAGATAAGAGATTGTCCGTTTGGAAATGCTGCTCTACTCTCTGGCTGGAGAAATACGAGACGATGCGATCATTGTGGATGTCAGCTTGTAAGCTGACCGTGAAGGGTTGCAGGCAACTTGCAAGGGAGATGCCGAGGCTCAATGTAGAGATTATAAAGGATGATGAAAGCGACGAGATGCACGCTGATAAGGTTTACATCTATCGATCTGTAGCTGGGGCGAGATGGGACGCCCTCCCTTCGTTCTCACTCTGTGATGCATAAAGGGGAAAAAATTGGAGGTTAGTGCTTTCTGCCATCTCCTTATTTGCATTGAAGAAATTTTAAATATTCATTGATCCTTCAAAGCAGTTTATGTTTCAACTGAGCCTATAAGTATGGATTGATGTCGTTGCTTGTGACGTTAGAATAAGAGACGAAACATCGTTTAACGACTGCAGTCCTCACCACGGAACGAATGCTTTGGTTGCAGGCTACGGCGGCCAATCTCGTTGGTCGGAATCGATGAAAGTCGCGATCGATGTTATCTCATGTAAGATATGGTTGATTGTCGTAAATAACATAACGCGTACCTAAATTTGTAATTTCACATGATTTCGGAACGTTGCAATTACGACACGACATTTTAATTTTTTTTGCAATACAACACCTTAGATTTTTTCTTTTAAAACTACGTTGTTACTTATGAAGTAAACGTAGTTTTGTTTGGAAAAATTTGGAATGTTGTAATTGCAAAAATTTAGTAACAAAACTACGTTTACTTCATAAGTAAAACAACGTAGTTTTAAAAGAAAAAATCTAAGGTGTTGTATTGCAAAAAAAATTAAAATGTCGTGTCGTAATTGCAACGTTCCGAAATCATGTGAAAATTACAAATTTAGGTACGCGTTATGTTATTTACGACAATCAACCATATCTTACATGAGATAACATCGATCGCGACTTTCATCGATTCCGACCAACGAGATTGGCCGCCGTAGCCTGCAACCAAAGCATTCGTTCCGTGGTGAGGACTGCAGTCGTTAAACGATGTTTCGTCTCTTATTCTAACGTCACAAGCAACGACATCAATCCATACTTATAGGCTCAGTTGAAACCATAAACTGCTTTGAAGGATCAATGAATATTTAAAATTTCTTCAATGCAAATAAGGAGATGGCAGAAAGCACTAACCTCCAATTTTTTCCCCTTTATGCATCACAGAGTGAGAACGAAGGGAGGGGCGTCCCATCTCGCCCCAGCTACAGATCGATAGATGTAAACCTTATCAGCGTGCATCTCGTCGCTTTCATCATCCTTTATAATCTCTACATTGAGCCTCGGCATCTCCCTTGCAAGTTGCCTGCAACCCTTCACGGTCAGCTTACAAGCTGACATCCACAATGATCGCATCGTCTCGTATTTCTCCAGCCCAGAGAGTAGAGCAGCATTTCCAAACGGACAATCTCTTATCTCGAGCTTTCTCAGCTTCGGACAACCTTCGAGAATACACTGCATTCCCCTGTCGCTGCTGCCAGCGAAGGCCACGGACAGAGTCTCAAGATTTTTGGCATATTTTCCTATATACTCGAACGTCGTGTCAGTAAGAAGGCCTGAAACGGACAGTCTCCGGAGTTTGGTGCAAGTTTTAGCCACAGCACCAAAAGCCTCGTCCATAGGCTCATTTGTTAGGTGATCTGGCTCGCCCGGATTCATTATGCAGAGGCGAAAATGAGTGAAATCAGGGCAATTCTGCACTATGGTGGCGACAGCAGCATTAGTCATCCTCCGGCAGAAGTAGAGAACGTAACGGAGGTTAGGGCAGCCATAAGAAACAGCCAAGAAGCCCACCTCCGTCACCCCATGTCGATTATCAAGGTCATACGGATCAATGGGGAATACTCGGAGCTCTTCAAGCAACGGACAGCTCGACCCAACAGCCACGAGACCCTTGTCCCCAACAGTGTCAATGATCTACTGCCAAGAAGAATTTAGAGTTTACTTCTTTTATATTTTTCTAAAGTAGAAGTCATAAGAATAGTTGATCGCTTACCCAAAGGCGACGTAGATTAGTGCAGTGAGGGAGAATCTTTGCAAGTTCGCCACTTTGAAGGTCTGCTTCGCTCAAATTCAAGAAAGTCAGAGAAGCGCAACCTCCGTAAAGAAGAGGAAGATACAGCGAAGTAGCATCCCATAAACCCGAAAGAGCTTGAAGATTTCTGCATTTACTGAATGCATTTTGAAAATCCTCATATTGACGGGGCGTAAGTTCTTGCATGAAGGAACCGGTGCCAAGACACATTACATGAGGAACTTGCAGAAGGAGTCGTTGCAGTTGCTCCAAGTTGACGCTTTCATTGACCTTCAGAACCCTTAACGATCTGCACCGGCAAACAAGTCTCTCGAGGGCATCAAAACTCACCTCACAGTGAAGACTGGCAAAATTTAGTATTTCCAACGAGGCGAAGCTCTCGGGGAAGCAACTCAGCCAACCTCCACCAATATCTACTGTTACACTATCTGCTATGTCAAGCTCAGTCAAATTCCTACAAGCCAGAAGTACCCAAAAAAAAAACATTTTATTAGAAACCGAATATAAGAACCCAAAGAATGTCTGTAAGCAATAGAACATAAGCCAGAAACACCAAATTTAAACAGTCTCTACGTTTATATTCTCTGTTCAGATGACTTTGTTTACAACAGTATCCTTCACTAAACAAATATCATGGCGAATTATTTGGTATTGGTCACACAAGTCCATACATCATATATCCTTCATCCTTTGATCTATAATTTTGTAATGCAGAATTGATCATTCAAATCAAGAATTGAGGGCCATCGGTGTTGAAAACGAAGGATAATTCTGAGCAATAGTAATTTTGAACAACTAAATTCTGTAAGAGATCTTTTAAATAAGAGAAGATTTTTTAAGCCAATTAGAGCGGACACATAGCAACTTCAGAAATGCAAATTTTACAAAGGGTCAGACACCGTTCAACCTGTCATCGGAGTTTAATCAAAGCATTTGACTAATTCTTACAACACATTAAAAGGGAACATAAATACTAAATGACAGATGATCACAGAAAGTACAAATAAAAATAGAAAAGAAACATCCTAACCTAATAATTGTGGGAACAGATGTTTGATTGAAAGAAAAAAAAAATGATGAGATTCTTAAATAACTGATTCCTGCAAAACCAAGGCTATATAAATTCGAAAGAAAGTCAATTGTTGATGGTGTGTATGGATAGTATGTGAACATCGATACGTAAGCACATTACCGAGGTCCAAACAAGAACTACTCATGGCATCCTCACAAAACTTCGCTCAAAGAATCGATAAATGGGGATCAGGGAATCATGTGTAAAATCAGAATCTGAATTTAATTCCAAGTCTTCTGATAATCTTATATACAGCGAGCACAATCAAAAAACAGTGTGGTTAATCTTTGCACCCAAAAACATATTCCAAGTCCAGCTGGAGTATTCGATGCCCGTTTATGGATCTCAACTCAAGGCTAAAGTTTAAAGAGATACAAATCATTTGTTACCAGTGACGAAAATATCTTAAATCACTCATCGGGTAAGACCAAACAAATAGTTCAGATTTGACCTATCTTGGCCAATGAATGTGGAGCAATGTGGACAAAAAGTGACATCAAAGGCACCCTTTTATTAAATGCCAAGTAATAGGTTATATGTCACATCAAGAAAGCCAAAACAAAAACAAAAGGCTATCAAAGAGAAACATATAGAAGAAGCACTCAATTTCTGTTTCCTACGAACACACACACAACACATAGTGGGTTACTTGTGCGTATACACACCATTTCCAACAACAAAGCTACCTCATTAATTTCTTAGCAACAAAACCAAGCACATATTTCCCAAACTCTAATACACACATGACAGTATCATAATCTCCTACTTTTACCAATCACCGGTTATATCAAGAAAGAATGATAAAACAATTTTGCTTTAAAACACAAACTAAGCCCAAACATGTTTCATCAAAATTAACGACTACAGACGAAATCTAATATGCAGAGCTGAATACAATGAATTCCCAACTTTGGATTTATAATAACATACCAAGCAGACGTATTCATAGAATGATTAAATCTATAATTAGAACTGTAAGACTAGATTATAATACTAACGCAGTAGCACAAACTTTAATTTATTCTAGAACAACAAAATCCTCACAAACCTCCATATACATGCAGTAGTGGGAAGAAATCCTTTACTCAAAAAGGAATATAAAAGTTTTGAGATTAGAAAACAGAATTTCAATGAGAACT
>JANLIY010000636.1:0-28490 GCA_029490685.1 Schizonepeta tenuifolia
TAAATATTCTGTTCTTTATCCAAAACTCTAAATTATGTAATTATATTCTTATATAATATCATCATTGTTAATACATTAGCCATAAAAAAAGATCGAAAATGGAACACCGAGATCGAGAGATGAGAGTTTCTCATTTCTTTTTGTAAACTTGTGAGAACAATTGGCAAAAGCCCGAAATTAAAATTTAGATTTTAATTCAAGTGGTTCGAATCGATAGAACTAGCTTGGATACAAGAAGATTAGAAGACTGAAACCCTTACTAGAAACCCAAAAATATTGAGGTATTACTAAAAAAAATCTATAACTTAAATTAAATTAAAATCAACTCGATCTATATTTAACATCACTCCTTTCTGCTGCCAATACATTAATTGGGTTTTAATTTTTGTGGCCTTAACTTAATCGAAGAAAAATATTCAAACAATTATTAGCGCAATACGGAATTTGAAACTCTAGATGGGTAAATGTAAATGAATTGATGCAATAACACAGTTTAGAAATACGATGCACTGAAAATGAAGAAGTGGGGAATCTCAGAAACAGATTTGCAGAGCAATAATTATTCTCCGGTAGCATTTATGAAATAAATAGGGATGCAGAATAATAATTACTAAATAATCTTAACTGACCCAACTGCAGAAGAACCACTACAATTTACTCATCACTTCACTCCAAATAAGTTGATTAATTTTGGATTTTGGGGGACCACCAACTTACTTCATCTTACCAATTTAGGTCTTCTTGGATCATTCACTACGGGTATTATATTAGATCGGATCTATCACCAGAAAGCGTAATTTTAATAATTGATGGGGTTGAGTAAGATTCTGGTAAATTTTTTTTATTATGGTGGGATTGCATAAGACCCCGGGTCTATAATCATTGGCAATAATTGAATATATTTTATTTTGTTATTTTTTAATTTGTAATAAATAATATTAAAAATACTTAATTAAATATAAAAATTAAAAAATGACAATTATATTAAATTAAAATAAAAACAATACAATAACTAAGGGAACAAAAGATACAATAATTAAGAAAAAAAAAATACAAGAATTACTAGTGGAGTGGACCGAAACGTGTCCAAATCTCTTCAATCAGATCCTCTATAAGACGTTCGTGGGCACGTGCTTGAATCCGAGCTTGTTTCTCAATATATTGGTGGAGTGACGCTGTCATACCTTGATTGATTGGTGCCCTGTTCACGTGTCTTTCGCCTTGTTCGCTCGATTCAGCATTGAATTTAGTTGCTCTAAGTCTTTCATCTTCAATTATCATGTTATACAGAATGATGCAAGCATACATGACGTCACATAAATGTTCTCGAAACCACAAGCGAGTAGGGCACTTGGAGGACGCCGAAAGCCCTTTCAACGTCTTTACGTGCAACTTCTTGCATCCAAGCGAATTATTGTCTCCTCGGATCTGTTGACGCATTGAGCGTCTTCACGAAAGAGGCCCACCTCGGATAGATGCCATCGGCGAGATAGTAGCCCATGTGGTGCTCGCAGCCGTTTGCGTTGAAGACGACTGACGACGCTCTCACATGGAGGACGTCACTGAAGAGGGGGGACTGATTGAGCACATTGATATCGTTCAGAGAGCCGGTGATACCGAAAAAAGCATGCCAAATCCACAAATCTTGGGAGGCGACAGCTTCAAGGATGAGCGTTGGATAACCCTTTCGTCAACTTGTGTACATTCCTTTTCAACACGATGGATAATTCTTCCATGTCCAGTGCATACAGTCGATGCTTCCAAGCATCCCAGAAAAGTTGTGCGTCCTCTCGTGCAATGCAGTGATCCTGGCGACGTCAATGGCATTTGGCCGCCTCAAATAGTGGTCGCCGAAAGCAGATCTGATGGTTCGACAGAAATTCTTGAGAATTGTATTGCATGTTGTATCTCCACAGTGTAGATATTCGTCGTGTTGATCCACCATTGGTGAGTTGCCTCAGAGCAACAGTGCACTTCACCCAGGCGTGAAACCCCAATCTTCCGGTGGCATCCGGGTGTTGCTAAAAAAAAATGCTCTCGAGCCTCAAGAGTTTCAACTATTCTCAAGAACAACCTCTTGCTCATTCGAAACCGCCGGCGGAAGACAACATCACCCCATATAGGGTTGTCGTCAAAATAATCTCGTCGGAGGCGTTGTTTGACCTCTTCACGATTCTGGTGCAGGTCCGCCCTCGTAGTCGGTTCGTCATCCGACGAATTATCACCGTATGCTTGTTGGTAAAGCTCCATGGCTCGCTGACCCAACTCGATACGTCGGAGGCGTCGCACCTCCTTCTCTTCATGATTGAAAAACGCACCCGGCCAACTCATTATTTTTTTTATAGCTTGTAGAAGAAAAGAGTGAATTTTTTTAGATGAAAAATTGAATTTTGAAGGTGTAGAATGAATTTTGGTGTGAAGGATGAATGAATTGAAGAAGTATTTATAGATGATGAAAAAAATGTAACTGTTTGATTTTTTTTTTATAATTTCTGAAAATAAATAAATAAATAAATAAAATCGGACCAATGCGATCATGCTACGTGGCAAAGCACTAGAGGGGGTGAGGTCGAAGGCGGTGTCGAAATATCGACACCACCCTCGACATAGGCGATCGACACCATGGGGTCGAAGGAGCCATTGTGGCTTCGACACACCGGGATCGAGTGGGAGGGAGGTCGAGCGGGGATCAACACCGGCAGCAACCCCCGGCGCTCGATCCCTGCAGTGAATGCTCTTAATTGCTCCAATAAATTGTCACAGTTTGATTTCTTACTTCTTAAACATAATCACCTTGAAATTTAAATTTATCCGATTCCACCCCTCCCCATAAATTGATGTTACTTTCGATCAAATCTTGGTCTTCGACGGATGCAAAGGCCAGAAAAGAAAAGTTTTAAGTTTCAATTTGGAAATTAGCCAGTGCATTCATTTCTCATGGCCGACCTTTTCAATAGCTTTCATGTACTGAAAATCTCACTATATAATTAGAAGTATAAGTCGATAATTCAGAATAGAATTGAAAAAAAGGCAATACAGTAGAATCTCCAGAAAGTAATACTCTATTTATGAATAAATTCCCATTTTATCATATATTTTCATGGTCAATAAGAATAAATTCTATATTTGTCATAATTCATATTTTTTTTCCGTCCCATATTAAGGAAATACAACTCCATTTAGGAATAAAAAATCACACTAAATAATAATAATATATATATATACACACACACACACACATATATATATATATATATATAATATATATATATATATATAATAGATCTAGGTTAATTTAAAATATTTTTCTAAAGTTGCTTGTGACAATGACTTCATCTTTTTTGTTGTAACCATATCGTTTAACTTGCGTATCTTCAATAGCTCGTTCATATGACCACCTTCTTGTTAAGCCCAAAATATTTCCAACTTGTTGATCAAGTTAAATGTATACTTTTAAGTCATGGATTCTACATATTCTAGGTGAAACAAATCAATACATGTATTTACACATAATACCTTATACAATACATGTATTTAGTAATTATAATATTTAATTATTGTTCATGTAAATTAAAATTAAAAAAATTAAAAATTCTTCTTTGAAGGTTATTTAGAAATAACCTCATATTTTATCATATTTTTCTGAAGTCCCTTAATAGAGGGTTTAGTGTAATAGATTGGAACATAGCATTGCACTATTATGCCACTATTTAATTTAATTTTGTGAGCTTGGTTCAAGGATCAAGCCTCACTAATCTAGAACCTGCCATATCCCTAAAATCAAGCTTTAGTCGTAATCTTTAAGTCAATTAATGAAATTTTGATTACGGATTTGATAGAATAAGACAATGAATAAGAAGTGTATAATACTAAATTTCAAGATAATCAAACATCAAGCAAGCATCTCTAGGTAAAGTACATTAGGAGAATAATCGGTAGGTGTCTTAATAAATTAAGCCCTAATCCAGGGTGAAGTGTAGGAAATGATTAACTTGTAGTATTCAATATAATATATAGTAGTAATTAATTAATGACTTGCTTGGCCAATAATTTTAATCTTGACGTCTCAGACATTATAAGCTAATCCAAGGACAATTTTTGTTCTTATTCTTGTGCAAGTAAAATTATGAAATTGGAATGTAAACTTAACGTGTATGTAGAATCAACTGGGTTGTTGTCCCTGCCGGTGGCTTTTTTTTTTTTTAAATACAAAAATTCGTGTGAGACAATTTTACGGACGGTTCAAAGATCCCATATCCAATTCCAATGACGTATTTGTAATTATGAATTACAAATATACCATAATATTTGAATTTGGATCGAATACTCGACATGTCGCACTATAAGACCGTCTCACACATGACCTCTTCTTAAAAACTTAACCATCTAAATTAGACTAAATTATAAACGAATTGAAATTAACAAATTTTTTTGTACTTTTCTTGAGGTGGTTGAGAAAACTAGATAAAAGGAAGGTATATTTAGGTTCAATATCCTTCACCAACCCTTAAGGAACTAAAATAGTTGTTAAATGTTCCAATTTAAACCAGTATATCATCAGGCAATCATGTTCTCCAAATTAACAAATGGGACTAAAATTAAAAAAAAAAAGCCAGCAAGATGTTGCCTTAATATAAATATTGTATGAACAAATTAATGATTGATAAAAGTTTTAGTATTGCATACTTGACCATGCAAGTTTGACATAAAATTGACATCATTTTACTAAGGATCTAAGAACTACTTAATCGGAGACACATTTCATTTTTTTTAAGGAACAAATTTATTTAAAAGTTTCTTTTTTTTAAGGGCTCCTTTTTTTTTTGAGGGACTATAAGGGCTCATAAACAAGGTTCAACATAACAAGTCCATTAATTTTTCTCTCAAAAAATAAAAAATAAAAAATTAAACATAAGATGTCCATGGTGGGATCATCAGTAATTCCAACTATATTAGGCCCATAATGTTTTCTTCTGATTGGCCCCACTACAATAAATTTTTCTTACCTAAGATGTTAACATTCTGAAGTAATTAACCAAACATTTGTTGTTACACAAAATTCCTACAATTTTCAAGCATTTATTATGCATACTTTTAAAATTTTCCCTCCTTTTCTTTTAGTGCGTTTACTTTGTTGTCCATGGTGGATAACAAATATTTTCACACTTTTATCATCATTTTCACATGTTTAATAGAGTTATTGATTTTTTCATTTTTCATCCTTTCTACCATTTTCCATCATTTTTCGGTCATTTTCACTCTAATCGTGGAAAATATTAACATGGGAGGGAGATGTGTTAAAATATTTTCCAACCTTTTCTTTTCGTACCTTTTCTTTTCCTTCATTTTCCATACATACTTGCATAATGTTGGTTCGTTGTGTTGGGTTAACCAGGTCGAGAGTGGTTAATAGACCTTTTATCGAAACATAGGTATATAGCATAAAAAATAAAAATTTGAAAAAAATAAATAAAAATTGCTCCCCGGTTGCATGAAACATATAGGCATCGCATACACTTGTCCTTTAATTTCAATTTGGATCGATAATATCGAAATAATCACTTAGTTGATTACACTAGTTCCGTGGTTTGATAGAAATACTAACATAAGGTATCTTACATACAAAATTTACATAAAAAGAAAATTCATACGAATTTCAATTTATTGAAAACTTGTTTCATTGAAGCAAAAATAATTTATTGAATTAATTTTTTATGAATGGTGTCATTCTTATTGTTAATATATTCAAATTTAATTTTCATGAGGTCATTCACTAGATAATTTATACTACTCATGTTAGTATTTTTGTAAACTTGAGGTTCTGAACATCGACAATTTAGGGTTAAAACTAAAAATTTCCAGCCGAATAAAAATTTGGCCCGAATTAGCAACCTAATAGGATTAGCTCAAAATCAAGCAGGTTGGCTCCATAGATATCTCTAGAGGCCATGATCTAAAAATTTGGTCCAAATATGCACGAATAGCCCAACAACCTATTACGATTAGCTCGAAACCAAGCATGGTCTCTCTCTCTCTCTCTCTCTCTCTCTCACACACACACACACACACGCACACACACACACACACACAATTACTAGAGGAGGAGGTATCCAGAAGCATATGTCCATATTCCATAAAATATGCCATATGGGCTCCCTCATCCAGATCCTGAAAGCCTTATCTAAATTGGATGGCTCATCAAAGTTGCAGTTTCTTGGACCATCTTAAAAGCAACAATTATGTGTGCTTTCCTAGACTTTGACATCTAACTCCCAAAATACTCCCATAAATTGATCACAACTGAGCCACTATGTGTACAAACCAACAAAGTTACTCTTAAACAACAATCCACAATTTTTCAGACAAGAAGGGAGCCTTGTAAATAACATTGAACCACAAAGAATAAATTTCATAATACAAGTATCGTATCATGGTTATTGGATAGACGAAATGAACTGTATTCGAACTCAAAGGCGAATTCAGACAGGTATCGAAATACATTATATGAAACCTGGCTCGCACACATGGAAGGTTTTGCGCCTCTCGCTTCATTCCTTGCCATCAGCAGCACGAAGAGAACCGAGTTGAACCGGAGCTTGGGTCCCCACTACTTTGGATGACCCATAGCTGGACTGATCAATGCCCTTAGCTTTCTCTTTCTCGAGTTGCTCCTTGATCCACAAGTATGTGATTCTCAACCCATCCTGTGAAGATGTGGAAGAGAGTATGTGGTCAGATATGAGATAATGAAAATCTTATAAAAAGCAAGAAAAAAAAAATGAATAAAGGTACCTTAAGTTTCATAGAAGGTGCCCAACCAAGCTTTTCCTTAATTAGAGTATTGTCTGAATTTCGACCGCGCACACCCTCTGGTCCAGGAATGTGGTGGATGGGAAGCTTCTTATTATCGAAGCTCAGGACAATCTCAGCCATTTCATTCATGCTCACCATCTCATCACTTCCAATATTTACAGGCTCTCGGAAGTCGGATTTTGTTAATCTGAAATTAGAAAAACATTCATATTATTTACTGATAATCTTACCAGAAGTTCAGACAGCAAAAGCATATTTTGTGGGTCTTTTTTTTTTTTTTTTTTTTTTTTTTTCTTTACAACATAAGCAACTCAGAACACATCAATAATTGACATAACCTGAAACATTTAGCTCAAATGTAGCATGAGAGGAACGTGCTTTCTTATAATTAGATTATCCAAAAACTAGTGTTCCTCTACCATATTTTCTGCATTTTATCCGAGGCAATTTAATGATATAGATATTCTACTTTCAAGCAATTAGAAACAACGAATAGTATTCTCTATCTTCGGCATTCTTCAGCTTAAATGGTAAGGTGCGTAAATAATCAAAATACCAAACTATAATTGAGCAGTAAAATTTTAATTCAACAAAGCTTCACTTGTTAGATAAACATACCTTAAAACACCCTCAACACATTCATCAATAAAGGTAAACGATCGTGTTTGGATGCCATCTCCCCACATTTCAAATTTGTCAGTAGCAGTAAGGGCTTTCCTACAGAAAGCAGCTGGTGCTTTCTCCCTCCCACCTATAGCAACATTCGACGTATAGTCAGTACATGAAATTTTGCCTTTTTCATTTTTTTGACAACAACAAGAATTCACATTTACAAGATCCCTTCAAGTTTACCTTTCCATGTTCCAAATGGACCATAAATATTATGGAACCTTCCTATTCGGCACTCAATTCCAAAGTCCTTGTTGTAGTGTTTACATAACTCCTCTGTAGCCAGCTTCTCTAGCCCATAAGCATCTTGAGGCTAACCCAATATCCAAAATGCAGATCATGTCAGTCGTAGAAATTAAAAGTTAAAACGAATTAGAAGAGATAGGAGATGAAAACCTCGGCAGGCCACGCATCAGACTCTTTCAAGCTCACATTGGTCTCCAACTGCTTAAATTCAGGATAGATACAAGCGCTGGAAGCATAGAAAAACCTATACCAAAAATTAAATTCCAGTTCAGTTTTTTCACTTGAAATGTGTGCCTTACTGTATCAATATTTGCAGATGAACCCAAAATCAAAGGTCAAAGAAGGAAACACTGTGATTGTGTAATTACTTTTGACACGAATTGATCTCAAATTACATTGCAAAAATTGTAATAAAAAACTCATAGCATCTTAGCATATCAGTTGGGAAAAAAACAAATAAGCTCAAAAAAGTCTTTGTGGCCAGTACAAGTAACTCGCTTCAGGAGTAACTCTATTATCAATATTATTATTAATAATTTCTATTAAATTAAGCACAAGAGAAATAATTTATTTATAATAAATTGCACGTCAAGAATTCTGAGTAATCAGCAATAGAAGATTAAAAAAATGCATCTTCAATGATAGAAAGAATCTAAGCAGTAACATGCTTCGTCCGCGTGACAAATAGTTTTCTTATCCACTAACAGACATTAACCTATACCATCCATCCCTATGACTATCAGCACGAGCATATGATTAATTAACTAAGTTTTGCCTCATAGAGTGAATCTTAGCTTCAAAATTACATTCTAGATAACGGATAGCAGTTTCAAGAAAGCAGACCTTTTAACACCATTAATCCTTGCAGCCTCGATCATGTTAAAGCTGATCATCGTATTGTTGTACATGATGACCGAGTGGTTCGACTGGATGAAGCCCATCCCACCCATATCAGCAGCGAGATTGAACACATGAGCAACTCCTTCAGTGACTTTCAAGCAGTTATCCATCACCCTCAGATCCACAAGATGGAATTCATGACAGAACATGTCCTCAGACATGTGCTCATTTTTCTTCCAGTCGGAAGCAATGATGTAGTGACCCTCGCTCTTCAAACGCCTAGCAATATGAGAAGCAATAAATCCACCAGCTCCCGTTATGGAAATCCGGAGCTTCTCCGAGGGCCAGTAGGGCTCCCTCTCCAGTTCTTGGTAGGTGTAGTCCCCATAAATTGCTTCACTAGCAGTTCCCATTCTGCAATCGGGATGCCAAAATTTTACAAACCAATAACCGAACCAAGTAAGATAAAAAGAAAAAAGCCGCAAACAAATCTACGGAAACTGAAGACATTGAGAACAACCAAATCGAAGCTAACACCAATCAAACTAAATGAATAAAATCCAAATTATAAAGATAATCATTTCAAATGAGTGAATCCTTGAAGAACATAACCTTAGGAGAGTGGATATGGCTTACTGCCTAAGAGTGTAGAATAAACATAACAAGAAACATCAACTCAATGAAATTTGTTGCCCATGCTACAAAATTACTGTTTCCTAATATCCAAAAAGAAAGCCAAGACATATATGAAAGCTTTATCATTCAAACACATATGAAAGCTTTATCATTCAACTTTACATGCTGATTGGAAAATAGAGCATACTATCCTAACATAGATAATGCAAAAACGTACACTCATAACAGCTTAAATAAATTCATCAACGACAAAATAATGAAATCATTACACAATTTTTAATCACAAATCCCCTCAACATTGCTAGATTGCCGAAAATAAAGTAAAATTGCGCTTTGTTGTTTTTCCAAGAAACAGAGCATATACACACATACATAAATGCTACTCAATTTCAAAATTCGCTAAACCGTAAACAACTGATTGAATTCTAAGCCGTTACTTCAGACATCAATTAAAAGAAAGAATAACACAACCCAACTACGAAATTAAAGGGTCTCAACAATCCACAAAAACGAAAAAAAAAAAAAAAAAAAAAAAAAAAAAAAAGTAGCGTACATTATTGAAGATTGAAACGGACCAAAATTCAATTACCTCAGAAAGAATCTAGAAAAGATGCAGATAGATAGATATGGGAGAATCGTTGCGAGTATTAATCTTTAAATTTGAATAGATCTCTGCTCCCCGAGTGTGCAATATATACACGGAAGCTATTTTCCAAAATGTGAGGACAGAAAGCGTATGGGCCCAATTAGATATGTTTGGTTTGAGGAAAATAATAATTACTCCACCGTACCAATTAGTAAAAATTAGGTATAATAAAATTATTTTTAATTAAAAAATATTTTTTAAGTTTAAAATAAGATCTAATTCTTTTTAGTAAAGAAAACAGATAATATATTATTGGCCAGAAAGGAAAACATGTTATATTGAACGGGAAAAGTCGTAGAACTTTGATTTTATTTATTACCGGTAAGTAATCTGTCGAAATTTTCTTTTGATTCTTTTTATTTTTGAAGTTTGTTCCCTATTAGTATTAAATTTAAAATGGTTCTTAAAAAGTATAACTTTAAATGTGAACTTTTTCCTTTATGAGTCGAAAGAGAGGAGACGACTTATATATCTGCCAAAATAGGTTTTCAATTTATTACTATAAATTTTACGATTTTTATTTTTTTTTGCATTAATTTCCCATTTCTTGCGAAAAATATGTTGTTGGGGAGGGGTGTGTGTGGAGTTTTCTCCACTTTACATTGTGTAGTGCTTGTAGGTAGACACGCTTCATAAATATTTTGAAGAGCATATTCGTACTACTTCTTTCTAAGTTGATATTGCATGTCCACACAAATTAATAGATACACCGCGAGTGCAAAACAAATGATATTATGAAGTAGATGGATTTGTAGTTTCATCACGTGACAAGTTATTATTTTCGTCTTTGCAAAAATCTTATGTTGAGCACGATGATTTAATATTTTATTACAAAAAAATTATAGTTTTATACTATTATAAAAATCAGTCGATTGATTTTGTTTTAGCCTATTCTTTTTTCATTGCATCATTAATTATTTCAACATCTTTAGAAGGTCTTTATGTTTGTATATTGCATATTCGTTTGGTTTTGTCAATTAATACAATTAGTCCATGTTTGGTTAGATTTTTTGGTATCCCGGAAACAGATTCGTTAAATTGAATCCATCACTCTTTGTTTGGTTTGGATAATGGTTAATCATTAGTTTACTTGAAGGTAACCTAAACTCCCAAAATGTTACCCTGTAAACTAGAGCAGTATAAAAATCATTTTCTCCAGAACAAGTGGTTAATTCTTGTGTATTGTTAATCCAAACATCTAATAAATGTAATAGTTACTGTTACCAATCCTCTCTTTTACTCGATTTCATTCTCTTTCTATTCATCTACTTGAACCAAACAAACACTAATTATACATTGATTTGAATAAGTTCAAATGTTGTTCGAAAGCTGATGTGATTGATTGAGACTAGACAAATGTCACCATATACAAAATTCAATAAAGAGAAAGTACGGCGTTGTTTTAATATTATGTTCGTCAAAATTCGAAAAAGGTGGTGCATCTTAGGCAATTTAACTCTTTATTTTTCTTAGTAGAATAGCTTATGTTTGCTTACTTTGTTATCTTTAGTTTCTTCTCCTATTTCATTTTACTAGGGCATGCAGCATATATTTCATAGACTTTATCATATTACCATCAGGTAGATCATGAAAATAAATAAAGAACTAAAGCTTATACTATGGTAAGAGGGAGACGTCGTGCAACTTTTGTTGGATTATTATTGCACTTGCAACCCTGAACAATCATTCGAATTCATTTTGCAATAAATTAGCTAGCGAAATATGATTGACAATTTGACAATGATATGGCTTCACCTAAACTACATTAACGTTATAAATCAGGCAAATAATTGTTCCTTTAGAAATTAAAGCATATATTAATTTAATTTCCCAATACACCGAACTTTAGAAATAAATAACTATATGTGTGACCATCAATATATAGGTCATTAAAATGCAGTTTGGATCAATATTGAATCTTAACATTTACAATCCGAAACCTATTATTATACATAGTACACTTGATACGCCAGTCATATTAAAAGATCATTAATTTAGGTAGAGAGTAATTATGTTGTTTTTTCTTTTTCCTTTTACCACATTACAAGAAATTTTAAAGATCACGTGACAGTAGACTTGAACTCGCGACCTTTAACTCGGACATTAACCACTCTACCACTAAGCTAACACACGGACACTCTGTTTAATCTTTTTATATTGTGAGTAGCTCTTGCATTGCTTTCCAATGACAGCAGAGTTTGAACTAATTAACTTATCAAATTCGCAAATTTGTTAATTTAAATGCAGCATGAAAGTGAAAGCACAATCCTGCATGGCATGGCTTGCCATGGGAGTGATGGGTCCGAGAGTGACGGAAAAAGGATCCCATACGACGTCGTAGAAGTGCGATGGATTACAAGACAAAGAAAACACAGGTTTTTTTGTTATCAAATTGTTGATATTCTATATATTAAAATCAGATCCTTAACCATTATTGGTAGAATCTTACACCAGATCCATTTTCTGATTTATTATATATTTGTCTCAGTGTATAAGTGTATAATGACATCATTCTAAGAGATATTAATTTTGAAGTGGTCCAATATCACGTTGTTTTTTTAATTAATTAATTAAAGTAGCATATATATATGTGTGATGCGTGAGTATGAGATAGCTGAAAAATCTTTCATGTGATTGTCTCATTCCATCTTCTTGTTTATTGAGAGAAATTACAAATATATATAATTTAATAAAGCACTACACCGCCATATAAGTACATCTACATCACATAAAGATACAATCATTACACTGTACGTTGGCGAGACCATTACACCGCCACATAAGGTGGGAATACGTTAATATACCGCAAGCAGATGAAGTTGAACCC
Source organism: Schizonepeta tenuifolia (assembly GCA_029490685.1). NCBI lineage: Eukaryota > Viridiplantae > Streptophyta > Magnoliopsida > Lamiales > Lamiaceae > Schizonepeta > Schizonepeta tenuifolia. The sequence continues at coordinate 12,678 of JANLIY010000636.1, forward strand.
AAGATTTTTCATTAAGAGAGACTTGCGGTGCCTCAGCTAATCACTTGAATTCTGCCTCACCGGCGTCTCATTACATCTTATTGATTATCGACCTCAAACGCGGACACTTAATTTTTGTTGGTTGGTCCGCTCATTGTTGTGTGACGCAACGATTAATAAAAGAGAGTTGCGAAGAGAAAAGAGTCATTCCAATTTCATTTATTTAATATGTTTCTCTAGAGGAGTTGTGTGTATATGTTTTTTTTTTTTTTTCCTGAAATTTTTTTATAGGTCTCTAATAAGAATCTTTATATGGGCGAGCTAACTTCGTCACATTACCAATGCTTTCAAACTTTTTTCTATTTTTTCTAAAAGAGTAAAAATAATTGGAGGAGCCAAGCCAACGCTTTCCAATGGCATGGCGTGTGTCCGCCTCAACTTATGATTTAAGTTAGTTTATTATGGATGGGTAATGAATATGTCTTAGTCTTACCAACGAATAACATTATTGGATCGAAGAGCTTTTTTTTAGGACGGTAACTTTAACCATTTTTCAATTATAGGCCAAAATTTTGCGGGCTTTCAATTTTAAGACAATATTCAAAATATTAATCAATTTTAGGACAATATCTAAAATATTGATCAATTTTAGGACAAAATTGAGTCTGATCGGGCTAAGTCACACTTCACTCTCACGTGAACTCAAATCTTTGGCCTGATTCCCACTTGGCTGCCAGCTAGGCAGTTCATTCATCAATTGTATATATTATTATTACAAACAAAAATCAATTATTCACCCTACAAAGTAAACTCGTCCAGAAAAAGAAAACAAAAACACACAACAACCACCCCAAAGCTGAAGAACCCTAGTCACAATCGATTGCAAATCAGAATTTTTACTACCCGAACTAAATGTAATTGACATAATCGACTCTTGGGGCGGCTGCGGTGTGGTTTTGTTTCTTTTTCTGGACGAGTTTACTTTGTAGGGTGAATAATTGAATTTTGTTTGTAATAATAATATATACAATTGATGAATGGACCGCCTAGTTGGCAACCAAGTAGGGCCAAAGATTTGAGTTCACGTGAGAGTGAAGTGCGACTCAGCCCGATCGGACTCAATTTTGTCTTAAAATTGATCAATATTTTAGATATTATCCTAAAATTGAAAGCCCGCAAAATTTTGGCCTATAATTGAAAAACAGTAAAAATTACCATCCTAAAAAAACGTTCTTCTCACATTATTGGCCTACATATTTCAATTAAATTGACCGTTGATTATGTAGTAGAATGTAAATAAGCGTTAGGACTAATTCAGGTCTTCGATTGATGGGATTAGACATGACTACATGGTGTATTCAGATTTTAAATTTGAGATTGCGAAATTTTAGAGTATGGAACTTGAAAATCTGGTTGGGGGAAGGGGGGGGGCACAACCCAATTTTTTTTTTTCAGGTGTCTTATTTTTAGACTCAGAGCGTGTCATGTGATTGTGATTAGAACTTAATTAATTGCTATATATAGATGTTTTTCTCATTTAATTGTGTCTGAAAAATATATAGTAAAAAATATGTAATAATAAATTAATTAAAGTAGTAATTTTTTTAAAATTATGTTCAATTTTAAAGGCGTACATTTCAAAAAATAAGAAAAATATATTTGTCTCACATTAGGTTGTTTGTTTGGCAAGATTCATCCTATTACTAAATCTTGGCATAGTGTCACGCATGATTAGTCTTGCATTAAAAGTCTTGGCTTCACCCTTGTAACAAAAACAATCTTGAGTCATCTTGAAGCAATTCAATTTTATCCGGGGTCAATTTAGGGGGTGTATTTAATCAGGAGTTCAATTGGATTTCTGTTGGAGTTTGTAAGTTATAGAGTTGGGTCTATGGATTTCAGATGGAGTTCAGGTGGACTTCGTGGATTTGAGATGGAGTTTTGTTGGAGTTCTAATGGATTTCACGTTGAGTTATCTCGACTTTCATTGGAGTTGAATTTCATCTCCAGCGAGCGCTCGCTATACCCAGCACATGCATTTAGTGATCGTTGGCCCTCAACCCTCACTGGAGAGGGTGAAACAACAGGAGGGGAAGGTGGTGGCGCAACAGGAAGGGCAGGGGATTCTTTAGGAGGTGGTGGTGATGGTGACACAGCCGGTGGGGGAGGTGAATTGGTGGTGGAAGTAAACATGTGATCAAATCCATGAAGTCATACGAAATTTGAATACTCTAAACAAACAGAAAAGAATAAAAACAAACCAGGTGAGCAAAATTGCAGGAAATAAATAAGAACCAATCACTTGCAACAAGCACCTGAAGAAAGAGAGAGAGAGATACAAAATTAAAATTTGCTGAAAATACCAAAGCAAATAGAGCGGCAGAAAGTTGATAACCAAATTAACATAACAATAATCTCAAAAGTTTGCATCTTTTCTTCTTCGCACCGTTCATTACCGAATTCCGCCTACTTTCATCATATTCGCAAAAATGGGAAAACAATAAACCACCGAATCAATCAAAAGAACAAAACCCATAAAGAAAAATCACACTCGAACAAGCAACACGAGAAAATAACAAAACGAAGAGATGAGAGCAAGCAGATGCTCAAATTCCAAACAAGAAGATGAGATTCTGGTGGAGATGGAGGAGGGGAAGAAGGAGACGGCTGTGGAGGCGGCGAAGAGGAAGTAGACGGAGGAGGAGGGGCGAAGAAGGAGGGGTTGTGGAGGCGGCGAAGAGGAAGTAAAACTGAAGCCATACCAGAAAAGGAAAAAGAGTTCTTTTTCAGAAATCCCAGCAACCGCTAGCCGACTGGGTGTCCCGAGCGACCGCTCGTCCTCACCCGGCGTTGGGGTCGCATTAAATTTCAAATCTCATCGATATCGATCAGAGTTCGTCAAGTGTATTTTTTGCCTCAAACTCCAACGAAAGTCCAACAAAAGTCATGTTTTGCAAAGTCCATGGAGTGTTGAATACACCAGGAATTCAGAAATCTAGATGAAATCGTAATTGAATACACTTAGACTTTTGCAGAATTTCTGAAATCCAACATAAATTTAGATTGAATACACCCGGATTTCAGAAATCCAACAGAAGTCTAGATTGAATACATCCAGACTTCTGAAATCTTTAAAATTCAATGGAAATCCTGATTGAATACACCCCTTAATTTTGATAAATGAACGCGTATAATGACATTATATAAGAAATTTTAGCATACAAGTAAACTAATATATATTTTGTCTTTTTAAAATTTCCAAATTGATCCCCTGTTTCTTTCGAGTGTTTTTCTTGAATATTTGTACAAGTTTTTGAATCAATTGACATGATGACAACCCTAAATGCATGGGTGGATTCCAACACGTTTTTTTCATTCGCAAACCAGTTAATTTTTCTTTTCGCTTTTTCTCCACTTGATATTGGAGGGGGATGTTAGACTTTTATTTTTAATCAATTTTATTTAGAAGAATATTTTCTATTTCCCCATATAAGTGGAATTTTTTTAGACAAAAAATGCATGTGATAGAAAATGAGACCCTAACTAACACGTCCGAAAGCCTCTAATAAAATTAATAATTTGTGTACAAAAATATAGTATAAAACATATTTTTGGACTCCTATAGATTTTGGGCCATTGTCCTGGCTCGCCTCCTTAGGCCCGACCAGTCCGGCCCTCTATATGGGTTGGCAAAGTCATGAACAAGCAAGCAAGCCATCGACAAGTGACTTAGAGGGTGTTTGGTTTAGCTTAAAAGTTCCTCAAAATAACTTCTAAGCTCCTAATTCTTTATTAATGAATAATTTTTAAGTTATTTTAAATAGTTTAAAAGCTTAGCCAAACACCCTCTTAATAAATTATTTGAATCTGCTATTTTTCGTGGTATCTAACTAAATCATATCAAAGTGTTGAAAGAATCTATATATGAAAAGAAAATATTAATGATCTTTTATTAAATGAAAAATTTTCAAGTTCATGAACAGGAGAAAGTTACTGCCACCATTTATATACACTAGTGGGAAATTGCGTATAACTTCTCATTTTACATGCTAATTTGCTACCAATAAAAATAGATTAAATTGCATATAAATTCTTCAATTTTTACAAATTAATTTCATATTACATATTTTGAATTATAAAGTGGTAAAGTTGATAGAATTACTAAAAAAAAAATTATATTGGAAGGGAAGTAAGTTATTAGAAAAAATCAATTTAGAAAATCACTTCTTAAATAATTTTTTTAGGGTTGTCATCCACATATTTTTCCACTTCAATATTATAAGCACTACTTTAATATTTTTTGTCATCCACATATTTTCCATTATTTTTTGTCATTTATACACACACATGTTCTCACAGTATTTTTTTTGTGATAAACAATATTTATCAAGATTAATAATTTAAAGATAAAACAAAATGTCCAATAATTTTAAAAGAGTATAAGAATTATAGAGGTAAATTTGATAGTAGCCATTCTTTGGTTGTGTTTTATATTTTTAATCCTTCTCTTTTTTTTTTAAATTCTAGCCATTTATGACTTTTCTACCCTTAGATATGATGAGTATTACAACCAGATTAGGGCAACCAAATTTAAAGTCTTACTTTTCACCTCTCCTTTTCTTTTCACCAATCTCTCTTTCTCTGTAAAAGTAAAGTCCACTGTAATTTAATTTCATCGGCCTTTCTATCATTTTCCTTCCGATTCCCGGCATCGGAGACTAAGAAATCTCATCGGCGAAAGAAGCTCTGCATCTACTACAAGTACAAGGCTGTCTTTTAATTGGACGAAGTTTAGGTATGAATATTCGATTAACATTTTTTTTATCACTCTTTAAGAAATAGAACCATTCAGCTTCTTCTTCGTCATGTCGTTTTTGTTATTCGTCGTTTTCGTTTTCAGTCTTTCTATACCTCTGACAATTTTTTTATTTTTATTTTATTTTTCGGCGGCGGTTCAAGCAAACAAGAAAAATGAGTGAAGAAACTCTGGATCTGACGACTATGGTGATGACCAACCAACCAGATACGACGATGTAGTTGAGTTTAAGCGTCGAGGAAGAAGATCTCCCCGTGAGTATATTTTTCAATTTATAAATGCTCATATTCTGCAATAGTGTATATGCATGGTTATGGAATATCGTATCAGATTTGGATAATTGTGTCCTTATTTTTGTGTTGGGATTCTATTTTGAAATTATTTTGGTGGAAAACATTCTTCAGACTTTTTTCTATTTTGAAGTAGACAGTTCACAAAAAAATTCGTGAAAGCACCAAAAATTTGTTTATGTGAAAGCACAAAAAAATGTCTTGTGATGTCACAAATATAAAGTTGTGATGTCACCAATATGAAGTTGTGATTTAGCTATTTTGTATGGTCACAATATTTGTTAATTGTAAGCACCAAAAAATGGTTAATGTGAAAGCACCAAAAAAATGTATTGATAGTAAAATGATTTGTGCTTTCACAAATACTATAATTTGTGATTTAGCATTTTTGTGTAGTCACAATTTTTGTTAATTGTAAGCTCAAAGAATTTCATGACAGCACAAAAAAATGGTTAATGTGAAAGCACAAAAAACATGTCTTGTTAGTAAAATGATTTGTGATGTCACAAATATAAAGTTGTAATTTAGCTATTTTGTGTAGTCACAAAAATATTTACGTGGAAGCCAAAAAAAATTAAGGTTAGTAACACATTTCTTACTGAGGAAGCAAAAAAAATTGAAATTGTAACTTAAAACTTTTGTGTTGTCACAATTGTAAATTTGTGATTTAGCAATTTAGTGTAGTAACAAAATTTTTGTATTGCAAGCAAAAATAAGTTTGTGTACTAACAAATTTGTTAATGATAAAGCACAAATATTAAACTGTTAGTCTGTTACTAAGATATATGGTGTTACAACAAAAAAAATGTGTGATTGAACAAGTGTAGTCACTAAATTCAGAGTAATAACTGTGCGAATAATAACTGTCACAGTTGATAAATATTGATCTTTACGAAATATGTGAAGTAACCAATTTGCGAAACTGCAGGTTGGATGGAGATTTAAACGGCCTACACTGCAAGGTGTTACTTACAAGGTGAACCACTACTGTAAGGAAGAAGTTTTAGGCAGACTACAACAAATTCAACTTTTACCCACACATAAACTAGCCACACATAATAATGTGTGGTAGTTTGGCCACACATACTAAAAAATGTGTGGGTAAATGAATTGGACAATCTTCATAAATTATTGACATTTAATAAGTGTGGCTAAAACTTTTTTGTCACATTTTTGTTTTGAGCTTAAAATTTTAATATACTTTTATATTTAACCAAATTTATTTTGAAGTTATCGTGTCTACGTGGAGTATCAAGAAATTTATTAGCCACACATTCTTATAAATTATCTATGTGTGGTTAAAAACCTTTTATTTTCTCAAATTATTGATATTTAATCAATGTGAGAAAAAATATTTAACCACACTTATATATTTTCTTAATTATAATATTAATATTTTTATTTAATCATATTTCTGATTAATTTTCGTATGCGTACAGGAAACTTAATAAAACTTATTTAGCCATATAATAAGTGTGAGAAAAATATTTAGCAACATATTTTTTTGCTTCATTTTTGTATTATAACATATTTCTTTTGAATTTTGTTAATTATTCTAGGAAAATTAATTAAAAAAATATTATTCACACATTATTACTAATTAATTATACATACGTACGTAGGGTTAATATTTTTGTAATCACTAATTATTACCATAAAATAATTCCTGAAAAAATATTTAACATTTAATAATTGTAAGTAAACATCAAATGTAAATTTTTGGATAAATATTAACAATTTAAATAATCATCCATCTCCCAAGAGTAGAAAAAAGAACTAATATTTTTTTTTGGATAAATAACACCCAAGTACTTTATTAGAATATACTAGTATCTCTATTAAAAAAAGAAAAGAAAAATCTAAAACTTTGATGATTCGAAAAATTCAATTTGCCCGCCCTTCACCAAAAATATCCCTCCGAATAATCCCTCCAAAAGATCCAGATATGAGATATCTATCTACTATGAGTGGCGGTTTTCATTCTCCATCTAAATTTTGCCGGTCAAATTCGCCGGAGGCGAAAGAGCTCTTGAGGAAGATGATCTACAAAGACGCCTATAGGCGACTCTCAGCAGAGCAAGTTCGTAGTAAGTATTCTTAATTAGGTTGAAAATTGTCATAGTTCTAGATTAGTTCATTCCTCACGATAATTATGGAAATTGTTTTAGGCTCGTATTGTCATAATGGAGACTTTCTCTAAACTAGGTATGTAATTAAGTGATGAAGTTTTATTTTTTTTTGTTTGGTTTCCTATACGTGCAACTAGAGTGATCTTATTCTCACAGCGCCATTGATATTTTGTTTTTGGACGACTTGGTTTCTACTTTTCTGTTCTAATGAGCCATGAAACGTAATATACCAGCTATGATCATTTGTGTTTGTTTGCTACATTTTATAATGGTATAATCTGATTAGTTTGCTCATTTCTCTAACCTTGGTTGATATTGCAATAATTTTTGGCTCATATGGATCGAATTTGATACTTATTTATTCTGTATATCTTGCTTGGATAATATAAAGAGATTGTGTAAAGATAGTATCAGAAATGGAGCATTCTAACTATCTGTTGAATGTTTCTGCATCTAAAGTGTGGTTGAGAGCGTTGGCAAGAGTGGGAGTGAGTTATTCCAATATTCATGTCCGATTGTGCGGAGTGTACAGATTGCAAATTCCAAATACCCTTTCAGAGTCCATCCTTGATGCACGACGGTTCAAGCAGATTTAGAGACCTCAATGGAGAGACTTTATATCACTTCCTATTCGTGTCTAGTTTCACGGAGTACACAGTTGTACACGTTGCTAATGTAACAAAAATTGATTCAACGATCCCCCCAAACAGAGCTTGCCTCCTTAGTTGTGGAGTGTCAACAGGTATGGTGGATCTTACAATTATCGTGTTTTTGTTGATGTGATTATGAGTTTGAGTTTATTTGCTCGGAGCTATATGTGATTTTGATTTTTAGACTTTAGTCTCGTGGTTGAGCCGTTGAGGTGATAATCTGTCGTTAAAATATAGATGATGAGTTACTGATAGTTTAAATATATTAGATTGAATGTTAATCTTGAGTATTAAGAACTTGTAAATTTTTCTTGTTAACATTGTATGTCAAGATTTTCTAACTTAAATTGGAAAATTATGTTTCCAGGTTATTTCACATAGTTATTTCAACCTTAGAATGTGTTACATTACGTACATCTTAAATTATATTGTGTGTTTATTGTTTTTGCAGGAATAAATGAAGCACTTGCGAATATGATGTTAAGGATGATTTTGATGCACATTGGATTGCTTGTGAAACATTGGATTGCTTGTATCACCCTATTTATGCTCATTAAGTATGTTAGGCAGTGCAATGTATTTGTTATCCTTACCAGCAAGTTTTTGGATTGATGGGCTTGTAATAAAGCTTAAAAACTAACATCTTTATATTTTTCAGCTGAGATTCGCGGTGTGTTTCTTGACTGCATTTTGATATATGGAACTTCATTTGGGACAGGACTCTTGGTAAGATTCTGATTAATGAAATGAGGAGATAATTAATAAATATTTTGTGTTTTTACAAATATATGTCTGGCCAGTTGTTGCTTATTGTTTTATATGTTAGGTTGGTTAGTTTTCTTTTTCAATTATAGTATATGTCTTCAAAATAATCTAAACTATAGAGGCAAGACTCTCATAAGTTTGCATGTGGAAAGATTGAAAAATATGTTGTGTCTGAAAAATTATATTATTGAATAATTGTTTTGTTTGTTGCATTGTAAGCTAAGTTGCACTATTTTTTTAGAGTCTTAGTTTTTAACTTATCCAATGTGCAGATTCCAAATGGTTTTGGGAGTGGATTACTAGTGATGCATATGATATTCTATGGCCTATAATGCAATACGGAAGGTCTACCTGACATGTCGATGGAGATGGAGAAGCGAAACAACAAAAGATGGGGATGAATATGTTGAAGTGTTTGGTATCTTCAAGACATATATAGTAGATTTTGTCACCTTAATCGTTTAAATGTTTACAAGTGTATGTAGTTGACATATAGGTATATGTACTTGATTTCATGGAATACTACTATTTAGTAAAATTTATATGCTATAATCTTGTTATATTTCATGTTTTGTTCTTTTGTATATTTTACTTTTGTTATAGATCGTGAAATAAAAAGGCAAATATTAAAAAATATTTTACCCTCTTTCCACAAATAATATATTTTCTTATTTTAATTTAAAAATAATAAATAATATTATAATACCAATTTTTTTTTTTCGAAAGATGATTACCCGCACATAGGTTATACATTTATCTACACTTACAAAGTGTCAAGTGTTAATATCAAATGTCCACGTCAGCTTCCACGTAATTTCCATATTTTATTTTAAAAAATTATTACCCACACATAAATTAAAATATTTACCTACACTTATAAATTGTCACGTTTTAATATCGATTGCCATGTCATTATCCACGTAATTTCCACATCATCCTTAAATTACGGCTAAAATCTTTTTATCCACACATATGAAGCACTTTCAATCACATTTAAATGTGTGGGTAATATTTGATGAATCGTCCACACATATATATAAGTGTGGGGAAAAACCTTTTGCTGCAGAATTTTAACTACACATCTCGACATTTACATTATGTGTGGGTAAAATGATATACCTACATATAACCTAATCATTAGGCACATTTGTATGTGTGGCTAAAAGTCCGATTTCTTGTAGTGATATATTAGAACTATTTTAAATCAACATGGTGCTGATTTGTTTAGTAAGTTTGAAAATTCTTGCTTCGATAAGTTCTATGATTTTCATGAGAAATTAAGTAAGTCGATGACCATAGTGCATGAACTTATGAGTTATCAGATCGAGCTTCGAAAGGAACAAGTTACAATGTTCGTGAACTCAGGTTTTTTGTGAAGGGTAAGATTGTGAAATTCGGTCGGAATGACAAACGGAAAATGAAATCAAAACATGAAATAATTGCATATATAGTTTCACAAAATGGAACGATATAATGACAGGAAAAAGGATGAAGAATGAAAAAGCAGAAAAACAGTAGCGAGGGAGTGGAAAACGGAAGAAAGAAAGGGAGAAAAACAAATAAGTAAAGTTTATAACAACAAAATGCAAAAAGTGCAACATAAGGGTAAAAAAGTCAAGATTTTGAAAAAAAGGTGAAAAAACTAGAATTTCAAAAATTTATGCTAAGAGCTAAAATTTCAAATTGCAACAAAAAAATTGGCTAGAAAAGTGGATTTTCTTAGAATTATATATATGCAGAATGATATACTACTTACTTTCCGTAAGCGCAACTCAACTTCTGTCCACTCTAGCATCATTAAAAAAAACTATTTAATTCAATACCTCAAAAATTAATTTGAGGATCATTAAAACTACAAAAATATTAAAATTAAAGCTTGATTTATTCTCTAGAATAAAAAATAAAATAATAAATGATTATCTGTTTTTATGAGATGTGATGCTCTTTTTTTTTCCTAATACATATTCCCTCCGTCCCGTTCAACTTGGTTCACTATCCTTTCTCGGCGTCCCATTCAACTTGACTTGTTTTTTTAGACAACAATTAGACATTATTTTAGTGTTTAAGTACTATGTGTACAGTAGTATGCTTTTATAAACAGAGAAAATAGACTCACAATCACTTTATCATCAACACACACTAAACACACCCTTTACATTTAATCCCTTATTCTTAATCTCCGTAGCGAAAACAAATGAGCCAAGTTGAACGGGACGGAAGAAGTACGATACTTACCTTATTTCTTATTTTTCTACTTTTCTTTTCTTTGCTACTCCACTCACATTTATTGTGGGACCCTTACTCCACTCACAACAATACTCACTATTATTCACTACTACCTACCAATTTTGTAAAACTTGTGTCGTCCATAAGGTGGCAACAATTTCGTGGACGGAAGGAGTATATAATTGTGACATAATTAGGATTCTTCAAAACATATCTTCATAATATTACAATTAATAATATCGAATTACAATGTTGTCCTTAAAATAAATATAATAAGAGGGATATATTAGGTAAATTAAATTGTGTAAGAATCCGTTCTTTTATAATAGGTATATTTGTTTTTTTTTTCGAGATTCAAGCATATTAAGCTCTGATGTCATTTTTATTGAAGAGCAGGTGAATGAAGGAGAAACTCTCATTCGAAATTCATCAACACATGAATGATTAGCCAGTAGGTATTTTGACAAAGGCATTTACAATCGATATGTTTATGGTAAGCTCAAGAAGCAACTCAAGATTGAACGAACCAATACAATGAACAAATTGACAATAATATGAAGTGTTTTGGTGTTGGTTGGAAATTATATTATACGTGTATATATGTATTACACCAATTCATTAGGTGTGCAACATTTCTTTCAACTTTTTCCATTTACATGTATATGTACGACAGAACTTCCCCCATTGGCAAAGAGAGTCAAAGTCAGAAGGTTCAAAGAAGTTTTTGAAGGCTATAAATTTCACTACCTGTATATGTAATTTCATTTATCCCTAGGTCTACCCATTTATTATGTATCCATAGTTTTCATGTTTTGTAGTTGTGATGCATTACATGAAACAAGGAAATACAATTATATAAGGAGTATGGTATTTAAATTTCCACAAAAACTCAAATGCGACCTTTCTCAACCCATGCGACCACGCGTGGGCCGCGTGGGGTGCCCGCGTTTTTTTCAATTTTTTTTTTAATTTTCAGATTTTTTTTTTAATTTCTAGACTTTTTTCCCATTTTTTGTTTGCCTCTTCGGCTTTTTATTTGTCGCTTCTTCTTTGGTCAAGATTCGAGTGAGGGGAGACGAAGGCCTCTGAGCGAGCCGAATAAATTCAAATCGTTACCCGACGATTATCCTCATATTAGTAATTGGAGGGAAGACGGAGCCGTAAAATCGGAGCTGGAAAAGAAAATATAAAATTAAAAAAAATTGACCGGGTCAATCCGACCCAGATCTGGTCGTAGGATCCATGCAACCTGCTGCACATGAGATCATCTCTTAAATTTCTATCTTAATTATAAAAGTCATTCTACACTACCCTACCATTGCCTCCACAACCAACACCTATGAATGCAATTTTCTCCCTGAAATTAATTCCCGACCTCTCTGCATGAGTTTAGCGGTTTTTATCCATTTAATTTATAGCCTGGATTATAAGTTAAAAATAAAACGTCTTCTTCTGCATCCATGTCACAACGAAAGCCGATGAATTCAGTAGTCTCTCATTGTACATACCCGTTGTCTCAATTCTACTAATTATGGTATACGATCAACTACATGAGAGAAACATTTGTCCGATTTGGAGGATGCTATATATACACTAAACTACAAATTAAATAATTATGAGTTTAATCTTCTCCACATTGTGCTCACTTATAATTAAATATTCTAGCAAGAATACATACATGCTTGTCATAATTAATTTTCAATTCTCAAATGTTTCCCTGTCTGATATATTAATGTTTAGGGAATCACATTCTTATCTACTCACGTGACGACCCCCTATATTCTATCATTAATGTCCCAACAAAAATACATGCATGCACATTAAGGTAAACGCACAGATTAAATCAACTTACATACTAATTAAATTAGGTTGAAATTAAGCGACAACCAATAATCGATTCTCTTTAAAGCAACCCTTGACAATTAAGACAACAGCCACAACTTATTAAGGCTAGGATCAGTTCCACCCAAATTAACGGTCATCATCAAGGTTGGAGAGGCATCGTTTTTGGTATAGAAATAGGAAACTGATCGATCTCATCCATCCACGGGCTCTTCTCCTTAGCCGGATCGACGGTCCTCAGCGCCCTCCACACACCGCTGTTGCACTTGAAACCCGACCCGAAGGCAATCTGCCAGACCCGGTCGCCCTTCTTGATCCGGCCCTTGGCCTCCGCGTAGGCGAGGACGTACCAGAGTGAACTGCTGGAAGTGTTCCCAAACCTGTAGAGGGTCATTCTAGAAGGTTCCATGTCCCACTGGGTGAGGTTGAGGTTCTTCTCTAGCTCGTCGAGCACTCCGCGTCCACCGGTGTGGATGCAGAAGTGCTCGAAGGCTAGCTTGAAGTCGGGCACGTAGGGTTTCACCTTCATCTTGAGCACTTTCTTGGCCACCAGTGTGGCCAGGAAGAGGAGCTGCTCCGACATGGGGAGGACGAGAGGGCCTAGGGTGGTGATGTTGGCCTGTAGGGCTTCGCCGGCGACGGACATTAGGTCTTTGGAGAGGGAGATGCCGAGGTGGCCCTCCGCGTCCTCCTCTTGGACCACGCACTTGTAGGATCGGTCGTCGGCGCCCTTGTGGGTGCGGAGTGTGTGCGAGAGTTCGTACTTGGAGCGGCGGCGCTCGGAGGATTTGTTGGTTAGGAGGACGGCGGCGCCGCCCATGCGGAAGAGGCAGTTGGGGAGGAGCTTTGATCGTTCCTTGCCGGCGTAGTAAATGTGGGTGTTGCATTCCATGCTCATCACTAGAGCGTATGTGTTGGGCTGCACCTGTTTTAATTTTATGTTGTCCATACCAAGTTAGTCTCTGTTTTATTTCAGATTAATTACACTCAATTTTAAATAGGACACCATCTCAGATAGATTCTCAGGTCCCTAAAACATATAGTATAATATTGCTATTTTATTTGATATATATATATATATATATATATATATATATATATAGAGAGAGAGAGAGAGAGAGAGAGGATCATATAGGACACTCATTCTTAGGTGGAAATTAGGAACTAATTTGGACCGTTGATTTATTTTTGCATTAAAAGTGTGCTAAATAATTTGTGCATTTAGTGTAATTTGTGCATTAATATGTTTGTGCATTAAGGTACTGTATTTTGTGCATCACGTATGTGATATTTATGCTGGTTCCTACGGTTTTTATATAAAGATGTGTTCCTATCAGATCCACACCATATATATATATAGGGATAGGTTCATATAAAAATCAATCCTAATGTGAGAACGTGAGAACATGCTTAAATTAATATGTAGTCATGCTTAAATTTATAGATTGTCATGCTTAATAAGATCCATATTTTTTATATAACCGTTAGTGCTTATATAAGATCATGCTTGAATCGATATATATTCATATTTCAAATAATCACAATCATAGATCATACAAATATAATGATTATATAAATAGACATGAATATAATTAAGTATGATAATATATTAATTTAAACATGATTACAAAATAATTTAAGCTTGTTCTCACGTTCTCACATTAGGATTGATTTTTATATGAACCTATCCCTATATATATATATGGTGTGGATCTGATAGGAACACATCTTTATATAAAAACCGTAGGAACCAGCATAAATATCACATACGTGATGCACAAAATACAGTACCTTAATGCACAAACATATTAATGCACAAATTACACTAAATGCACAAATTATTTAGCACACTTTTAATGCAAAAATAAATCAACGGTCCAAATTAGTTCCTAATTTCCACCTAAGAATGAGTGTCCTATATGATCCTCTCTCTCTCTCTCTCTCTCTATATATATATATATATATATATATATATATATATCAAATAAAATAGCAATATTATACTATATGTTTTAGGGACCTGAGAATCTATCTGAGATGGTGTCCTATTTAAAATTGAGTGTAATTAATCTGAAATAAAACAGAGACTAACTTGGTATGGACAACATAAAATTAAAACAGGTGCAGCCCAACACATACGCTCTAGTGATGAGCATGGAATGCAACACCCACATTTACTACGCCGGCAAGGAACGATCAAAGCTCCTCCCCAACTGCCTCTTCCGCATGGGCGCGCCCCGTCCTCCTAACCAACAAATCCTCCGAGCGCCGCCGCTCCAAGTACGAACTCTCGCACACACTCCGCACCCACAAGGGCGCCGACGACCGATCCTACAAGTGCGTGGTCCAAGAGGAGGACGCGGAGGGCCACCTCGGCATCTCCCTCTCCAAAGACCTAATGTCCGTCGCCGGCGAAGCCCTACAGGCCAACATCACCACCCTAGGCCCTCTCGTCCTCCCCATGTCGGAGCAGCTCCTCTTCCTGGCCACACTGGTGGCCAAGAAAGTGCTCAAGATGAAGGTGAAACCCTACGTGCCCGACTTCAAGCTAGCCTTCGAGCACTTCTGCATCCACACCGGTGGACGCGGAGTGCTCGACGAGCTAGAGAAGAACCTCAACCTCACCCAGTGGGACATGGAACCTTCTAGAATGACCCTCTACAGGTTTGGGAACACTTCCAGCAGTTCACTCTGGTACGTCCTCGCCTACGCGGAGGCCAAGGGCCGGATCAAGAAGGGCGACCGGGTCTGGCAGATTGCCTTCGGGTCGGGTTTCAAGTGCAACAGCGGTGTGTGGAGGGCGCTGAGGACCGTCGATCCGGCTAAGGAGAAGAGCCCGTGGATGGATGAGATCGATCAGTTTCCTATTTCTATACCAAAAACGATGCCTCTCCAACCTTGATGATGACCGTTAATTTGGGTGGAACTGATCCTAGCCTTAATAAGTTGTGGCTGTTGTCTTAATTGTCAAGGGTTGCTTTAAAGAGAATCGATTATTGGTTGTCGCTTAATTTCAACCTAATTTAATTAGTATGTAAGTTGATTTAATCTGTGCGTTTACCTTAATGTGCATGCATGTATTTTTGTTGGGACATTAATGATAGAATATAGGGGGT
>JANLIY010000637.1:0-28443 GCA_029490685.1 Schizonepeta tenuifolia
TTAGGAAATTATTAATTAATCTGTTCATATAGGTGAGGCATAAATATTAAATGTGTATAAATATTACCCTTAAACATAGAGGGCCTGCATAATTGTATAATCACCACAGGGATGTTTTTTGGCTGCAATCAATTTACTGTATATATGCATCAACATGTTGCTCCCAAATGGTACACTGAAGTGGAACATGCCTGAAAAATTTAAATAATTATTAATTTCTAATAGAAAATTAAATTTTCAACTTCATATATGTGTTTACCTCTCATTTTCTAGCACCAATTCAATCAACTTTCCATTCTTCTTATTCACAACAGCACCTTGAGTTTTAACAACTCCAATGATGTCTAAGAAATAGAACATATTAGTACAAAGTATTTAATATATGCATATATATCTTTGTTTAAAATTACCAAACAGGGGTTCTTCATTGAGATTAGCAATAGCAGCCACTTCATCAAAGGTTTTGAAGTTAAACATATTATACGGAAAATCTGCATCATAGACTTCTGTCTTAACATAAGCATTGAGACGATATTGATTCGAAGTGGTTTTTATGCGCATATGATTCGGCCTAACCAAAAAGTTACGTATCATATAGATATGGCCTTCTTTCATTTTCAACGCCAACTTGTGGACAACCTTAGTTGGGAATGAAACATGTATTTCAGACCCTACATGGAAAAGATAATGATTAGAAATAATCTGAGGGGGTTGAAAACTAATTTATTTTTATGTAATATTTTTTCTGAAAAAAATAATTGATGAAAAATACATTTCGATCATGAACAACACACTCTAAGCTCATCACTTATTTCTCCTTTCCATTATATGTAATTTTGTAGGCCCGCACACATCGGACCTTGATGGTCGCGGTGATACTTGCCGGGGAAAGATTCTCGATGTTTATTATGAAGGCACACATGATTGGAAGATTTCAATAGCAACTTTGCTGCAGAAGCAAAGAAATAAAGTCAACAATCTGATGTAATTATTCTCTAATTGTGTGTATTACTTTTAGTTGTAACAGTAAGTGTTAGAAAATAGAGAAAATAGCATATCAAAAGCTCAAAATTGCCTTCATTGTAATAGTATTCATGAATTTGTAGTAGAGCTTGGAAAATATAGAGGAACAAAAGATAATCTGAAAAAACAGAGAAAAAAAAGGAGATATGCATACTTATGAGAATATGAGTGAACTCGAGTGAGGGATTCTAATGTCCCAATAAGGGTATATATAGAAACAAAATCAGACTATAAATTTGAATTTCCTTTTGGCTCCATGTTTTGGAACCAAAAGCCTTGAAGTTCACCACTAATAAGAGTCATTATAACCCATTATAACCGGTTATTACAACAAAATTTGTGGTTAGATGCAGTTCAAAGTTGATACATGAGTTGCTTGCAGGCATAGAGAACAATCACACTTAATGCTGACAAGAATAGCATATGGATAATTTAAAAAAGAAAATTGCTCCAGAATTAATATCATATAAATACAATAACATACAACAAGTAATATCCATTACCCAAGAGTCTGAGCCTAATAACCATTTAGCTGGTTATGGCGGCAATATGGCAAAATTGTTATTAAAGAGACAACTCTCTCTACTAGATAGACTAGATAGATTTAATTAATTAATGCATATAATCCGGATCAAATTGATCCATTTAGCATCGTCCTTTGAATATATAACCGTATGTGTTTCAAACCTGATTATGTTAATAACTAATATTTCCACTCATTTTTGTAACTTTTTTCTCTCTTTATATTTTTTCGATGTTGATTATCTCTATTAATTAGGGGTGAGCAAAACGTAAACCGGACCGAAAAACCGACCGAACCGAGGGGTTTTGGTCGGTTCGAACCAAGAACCGATCATGTATCGGTCGGTCGGTTTTTGAACCGAAGGAGGGGCGGTCGGTTGGCGGTTCGCATGATTCCGTTCGGTCGGACGCCGAACCGACCGAACCCCTCTTATGTGTGAAACCCTAATTTTTTTTCTACCCTATACGCCATCCGCTCCTCTTTAATTTTTCTGTTTTTTGTGTTTCACTCTCTGACTCTCTCCGTCTCTCGCTCTCTCTCACGCCGTCTCGCATGTCGCCTAGCCTTTCCCCACTCGGCCACTCCGGCAGTCCCCATCACCGGCGCTGCTCCCCCCATCCTCCACTCCGTCTCTCCTTGTCGCGTCTCCTCCCTAGTCGGCAACAATCAAAATCTCTCCTCTCTCAACCACCTCAGCCACCACCTTCGGCAGTCCGCCACCACCTCGGCGCTGCGGCGCCTCCACCTCTGCTGGTCCGCTTGTCTCGGCAGTCCGTATACATCAGGCTTTTCCCCGAACCGTCTCGGCTTTCCAAGGAGCAGCCGCCGCTTGCCCGCTTCGTCATCCGTGTCTCCACCTCCGCCTCCAATCGTCGCCCCTACATTTCTCCCAGTGCGTATCTCTTCATTATTTCTATTTGTTGATTTTTTTTCTTCTGATCAATTTGAGATTATTCTCGTGTTTCATCATTTTGTTGTGTCTTATTTTGTTTTTGTGAAGACTGAGTCGCAAAAATGGCTAACTTTAGCTCAAGGATATTTAGGTTGACCTAAGGGGAAAAATTAATACTCCGGTGAATAATTTGTTGCTGTAGAATTAACTTTTGCAAAATGACGGAATCATTGAAGGTGAGAATCAGCTTTTGGGATCAAATTTGGTGAATTTTTAAGTGCATTATGCACAAGTAAATAGATGGTTAAACTTTGGAATTTACTAAGATCATTAGAGTATTGATCGATGACAAACAGAGGCTAGTTTTTAAACTGCCTCTCTCTTTTTAGACTTTGATATCATAGACTCATAGTAACAAAATCTAATTCAAAATTGGTTTTTGTTTTAAGGAAACAGAAGTTAGTGATTATAAATTTGTGACACTCTCAGACTTCATAGTGAACTCTTCTTCTTTGCTTCTTCGTTTTTACTGCATTACTATAGAATGATCAAGTTTTCGTGTAGCAAAAAGCATAAGCTATTCATTGTAAATTAGTCTTGCAGTATTTTCTTGTATGTGAAGTCTTACAAGCTGTTGTATTGCAAAGACTTAATCGAGAAATAAGTGTGGATGGATCAAGGGTGTCATACATTGTGCATTTTCACGCTCTCTTGGAGTTATGCTAATAATATTGTTATTGTTGTAGATTATGACAGAAAATAGAGGAGAAATGCCGCCTCCGCCTCCACCTCCACCACCATCGGGTCCACCGCCTCCAACTGATGATGAGGACCCCTCTACAAATGAGACTAATCCATCCTCTTCGAAAGAAGTAACCTCGAAGTTGAAGTCGAAAAAAGTTGCTCCTGGTGGAAGGCCTAAATCATTGTGTGTATTTATTGGAAATTGTATTGTATGTTCATGTTTGTGTGTTTTTATTGAATTGAATGTGTTGGACAACAGGTTTTTACGTTTTTATTGAAGTAAAATGGATTAGATAGCTTTTTTTCGCAGGGAAATAAGGTGTAATTCTTTAAAGGTTCGGTTTTGACCGAAACCGACCGAAATTGATCGGTTCGGGTCGGTTCGGTCCACTTCTTTTTCATCGGTTGGTTCGGTTGGACCATTGAGCAATCGGTCGGTTGGTCGGTTCGGCGGTTTTGGTTCGGTCGGTCGAACCGACCGACCGATGCTCACCCCTACTATTAATATTCATTTAATGTAACTAGTGGAGATATACGTTGCACGTAAAACCTTTCGTATGATTTTTTGTTATAAATTGTAATAATACATTAATTTAAAAATAAAATTGTAATATCATTAATTTTTATATACACTTTAAAAAAATAGGTGTAGATGATCACGTCATTATCCATATATTAATTATCATATATTGATAGAGAGAAGAAGAGGTTTAAGATTTTGCCAATCTACCCAGTCACCCCAACACGATGCATGACCAAACCACATAACTAACCGCAAAAGTCAAATGATGGAAACGTACATCTTTTTAGTTAGCCCTAATCACCTAAGCCCAATTCAAAATTTCAAATTCAAATTGAAAGAAACCCTTCTTCTCCTTTTATTTATTTATCTTAATTTTTTGGGGCCAGTGCAACCGCTCTTCTTCTTCTTTGTTACCCCCCTTTTCCGCGATTGCTTCTCTCTCCTCGCCCTTTCTCTCTCAGTCATGCTCTACAACGATGTCACGGAAAAGATCATTATCATTATCATCATATTGTTTATAATCCTTCAACCTCAAATCTTTTCCATTTACATCCTCCGTTAGATATTCCAAGGTAGTGCAATCCTGTAACGGCCTACTATTAGTAAGGTGCGAAGGAAAGAATGCGCCCCGCTACTATGTGTTCAATCCCACCACATGGCAGCAAAGGGACCTTTCCCCGCTTCCTTGTCGCTCTGTTAGCAGCATTTATATAATCTTCGGTCCATCTTCATCACCCCATTACAGAGTTGTTTGCTTTGAATCTGACAACATGTCCACCACTTTCTACGTGTATGGTTCTGAGACGCATAAATGGGATAATGGAGGTAAACTGGATAAAAGAGCCATGTGCTTCCGCAATGGGGTTTCCTTCGATGGCGGCATCTATTTCGTGAGGCTTGCCTCTGCATCTCGATTCGATCCTGATGGTAATGTGAGCAAGATTACTCAATCTGCTAGGCACTATTCTCCTGGGATACGTAATAAGAAGTTTGCTATGGAATCAAATGGATTTCTGCTTTCTTTAACATTATCTTGGAAGGAGGGGAGTAACGTATTGCATGTGAGTGAGATGAATAAAAATGAGAAGAGATGGACTAACAAGTACCGGGTTGATATGAACTCCCTTTGTGATAAGGGTAACTGCATTTTTGCTATCCATTTGCTGAGTATGATCCGGGGAGAAAAGGAACAAGATTCATTGTTGCTGTTCCGTTTGTTTGAGAAGGTTATGATTTACAAGTTTTACGACCAAGTTTTTGAGGATGTATTCGACTGTAGTACCAAAGAATTTCAAAAGGAGAACCCACGCTTTTACGTCGACAATGCTTATCAATTTATTCAGTCTCTTGCTCCGGTATGATCTCTTGTTTTTCCCCATGCATATCTATTGTGTATCCGATGCAATTCTCGATTTAAAAAGGGAAAGGATCGGATTCTCTTCAACTACTTTGGGTAAGGGAGATAACTGCGATGATGCTATGGATTTGCTGTGTGTGATTGGGGGAGACAAGGAACAAACCTTTGAAAGAGAAGATTATGGTTTGTAGATTTTGTGAGGGTGTTTGTGCGGATGTAGTTGATATTGCTAGTCAATATTTTCAAAAGGAGAACCCGTTGTGGTGTGTGTCCGTCACTTCATCATCCATAAGTATTGCTCCCTTTTGATCTCTTGTTTTATTCCCTTTATAGTTAAGCCATATCTCCGGTTGAATTCAACCGGTCTCCCATCTTTCCTGTCTCATTATCTATTCTATTTTATTATTTTAATAATATTCATTATAAAAACAGAAATGCTTTTTATGTTAAAAAGCAAATTAACATATACAGCTATCAATGGTGCAGTGGTTGCATCATCATTATGCTATCGTGCCGCCAGGTACTACTGATTTTAGCTCTCGGCCCAACGGCCCCAACAAGCTCGGGCTAGAGTGGTGTGTTGGTCCCACCCGGCCCTTTAACCAAACTATTCATATTTCATCAACTAGTACGCACACTAACTCTGGCTCTCCAAATATTTTCCTATCTTTTTGAATCGATTCACAAGTTTTTTACTAATTATTTCTGGATACTATATATTCGGTTCACAATAAATTATCCTTTTTTATTTTTATTTTATTAATTTATTTACCTATATTACCACACGTGACTCACCACTATCTCAATTAATTAATATTCCTTCCGACCCTTAAAATTATATTCCCTCCATCCACGAAATGGTTGCCACATTTTGGACAACACGGATTTTAAGAAAATGGTAGGTAGTAGTGTATTATTGTGAGTGAAGTAAGGATCCTACAATAAATGTGAGTGGATAGTAAAAGTGGCAACCATTTCATGGACAAACTTAAATGGTAAAAGTGGAACCAGTTCGTGGACGAAGGGCAGTACATAATTTTGGGGGCACCAGGTTTCAAGAAAATCCTGAAAAGTGGAGAAAAAGTAAATGCAAGTGGAGAAAAAGTAGATGTAAACGGAGATGGGTCCCACATATAAGGGCAATAAGTGAAAGGTTATTTTTAAAATGAACAATGCATAATTTTGGAGTACAGACGAAAAAGGTAAAAACTATGCATAATTTTGAGGGTCCGGAGGAAGTATATCACTGGGATCCTTTCTCCAGTTACAACAAACTCAATCACTTTTTCTCCACTCATAACCAACTCAACATTTTTATTTTAATCATCGTACTATTTCCTGCTAGGAAGGGATTTTGAGGACCAGAAGTAGTATATTATTTGTCGTCACATACATTACGAATCTAATTGACTTACTTAAAATTAGTAGTTTCTGAAAATGAAAGTCAACTAATAATGTAAAATGAGGGATAAGAGAAATAGAAAAAATATTATAATTTCCATCGAGGAAAACTCCATGCTATGTAGGGATGGTAACGGGGTGGGTTTGGGTCGGGGATTACTTTCCCATCCTCATATTTGGAGAGCTAGAGCTTTTTTTAGGACGGTTAAAAAACCGTTTTTCGAATTCAGGAACATTTAGTGAGGGGCTTCGTTTTGCGGCTCATTAATTTTTTTTTTGTTGGGCCGTAGGACATTTTTGGCCCGAATGGAGTAAAAACGCACGTGATGTCCATTTCCGGGACCCAAATGCTTATGTGGACGCCACATCACCATTACCCTCACTCTTCCCTCACTCTTCCTCTCCTCAAACGTTCATAGATCCTCACTTCTCTCGCTCCCTGCGCGTCGACGTGGTGGTGGAGGTGAGAACCCACTCGCTGTCGGGGCTCATTAGATCTAACATCTGATTTCAATCGCCGTTGAGTTGGGGTTTTTCGCCGTCGGGAGGATTTGTGTAGATCCCGGCGATGGCACGGCGAATCGAAGATGGAGACAGGTGCCACTTGATTCCTTTCGTCTTTCCGAGTCTATTGGTGGTGGTCGTGAGTGGTAACTCGCTACTGGAAATTTTCTGTGGTCGCCCGACAATTTTTTTGGGGTTTTTTTGGACGACGCCGCTGAAATTCGAATTTTCCGGCAAAGGGGCGGTGAATCGCCGGTTGGGACTGCTATAGCTCGACTCCTCCCACTCCTTCATCGTATTGTCCGCGATTCCGGTTAGCTCTTCAATTCTCAGATTCCGGTCAGCTCTTCAATCTCATATTCCGATCAGCTCTTCAATCTCAGATTCCGGCACCGTCACGGGGAGTCGGGGGGGAGGGGGGAGGGACAGGTACCATTCTCTGTCGTCTTGACTCTCTGCATCTATTGGTGGTGGTAGGGACAGGCTGAATCACTGCCAGAGTAATTCCTGGTAATTATTTCGTTTCGAGTCGCCGCCGGCAAAAACGTGCAAGTTGGTTGGAACGTGGTTAAGAAAGGTCGATACGCTGCCGGAGAGCGGGAAATTTAGGGCTGGGCAGTCGCGATTCATCCAACCGAAATTGTTGCATCGCCGGTCAGTCGCGGAATCCGGCGACCTTAACACAGCTCGACTTGCAAAACGCACTGATGTCTACTTTCCGGCCACATCTGTTCGTTATCCAGCAGATATCCCAGATTCCCGGTTGTATAGCTTCCAGAATCCGGTGGGAATTTCAAGATTCAGTTTGCCGATTGAGTTTTAGGAGAGGAATTTGCTGATTGAGTTTTAGAGAGGAAGAGTGAGGGAAATGGTGATGTGGCGTCCACATAAGCATTTGGGCCCGAATATGGACATCACGTGGCCTCACGTGCGTTTTTACTCCATTCGGGCCCAAAAATAGTCCATACGGCCCAACAAAAAAAATTTAATGGGCCGCAAAATGAAGCTGCGCTCACTAAATGTCCTGAATTCGAAACAAAACGGCTTTTAACGTGTCTAAAAAAAGCCTCTAGCTCTCATATTTGCCTCCAAAATTTAATCCCCATACCCGTCTCCATATCCGTTTAAATCGGGACGGGTTCGGGAGTCGAGGATTATCTAGCGGGGGGAAGAGTATCCATCGGATACCCATTTAGAAATATATATTATCTAATTTAAAACTTTTATAGAATAAAAGTTATTATTTCTTCAAAATCAAGGAAAAAAAATAGTAAATTAAGTTAAAGCATGAAGACAATCTTATTTATAAGTTAACTCCACGCTTCCTCTCATGTTCGATATGTGACTAAAATAGTGAGAGGGGATCGAGGAATAAATTAAAAGAAATAAATTGTCCCACATTGGAAATGGATTAAGAAAAAGAGAGAGTTGAGTTATATATAAAGAATAAGAGAAGATAGTGTTAATGTGGTCTACTTAATGTGGTTTTTCGATTTCTCATTAAATTTGAATTTCCATACTAATTAATATATTTTGTTATTTATTAATATTAGTATCATTTAAAAAATATTAAAACTACAAAAATTATTCGGAGCGGGTTCAGAGTGGATATCTATATTCTCGTACCCGCCCCAAATCCTATCGGATATAAAAATTCATACCCTTTCCCGCTCCGTTTTGAATTACTGACCCCCATACCCGCTTTATTAGAGGCGGGTGCAAGCGAGAATCGGGCACACAGATATTATTGCCATCCTTAATGCTATGATCACCAACGTTGAATTTTTATAGATTGTGTCTTAATGTTTTACTACTACAATAACGTCCAACGTTTCAAGTTTATAAATTTTTGTATCACGTTTCAAACTTTTTTTTCTTAGTATTGCGTCTCAACATACCAACTTTTTTACCATTTAGTTTCGACGATCGATTTCCGACTTTTGCCAGCCGTGCAAGACACATGAATTTTAAGAATAAAAATAATTAAAACTTAAAAAATAAAATAAATTATAGTTACCCCATTTCAATAACCTCCTCACGCATACTTAATATCAGAACAAAAAAAATTACTTGGCTAGATGATTGGTCGTGCTTTAATGATATATTTTGGAGTATTTTTATGATGTTTTGACTTTTGATATTTATATAATTATGTTTATAGAGTTAATTGGATATTTCTTGATCTCTTGTAGATTTGATCTTAATTTAGAGGAATTAGCATGATTATAGAGGATTTTTAAAGTCTTAAAAGATGTTGAGAGGAAGTTATGGCAATGTACGAGAGTCGAGCGGTATGGGCATACTGCGCAACATGTACTGGAGATGAAGTTTGCGAAAGATATGTCTTCGAAGCTAATTATGCACGTAGTGGTTTGGGCTGCTGCACGAAAAATTTCAGCTTTTGGGCTTTGGACTATTAGTATTAGATTTATTATTATTATTATTAGACTATTTAATCAATTTCCTAGTTAGATTAGAATTAGATATTTTATTTCCTTTATTATTATTATAAGTTTTATTAGGTATTTATATATATACTACTCCTTGTAGGAGCAGACACATTAGAGACGATAGAATAGGTTTTACGTGTTTTTCTTCTCTTCTCTCCACCGACCATGAACATGAGCTCTAGCTGAATTTGTTTATGAATTCAAGCTAAGCACTTTTATTCCGATGAAGATTGATGAAGCCCTCGCATGATTTTTTTATGAGATCGAATTTGTTTTCTCCTTTAATTCTTATGCAAGCATATGTAATTCTCTGTATTTAATGTTGTTAATTGTTTCGATTCTACTAGATAGTTGTAAATATTTAGTAGTTCGGAATTAATTAGTAGCCAATTAAATTGGTCATCCGTAATTGTGGTTTAGGTTTAATTTGTGGTACATTGATTCTTCATAATCAAGGGAAGAACAATCTTAATTCGATAATCTTGTGTCAGAGTTTATTGATTTTGAATCGGGTCTCTCTCGTTGTTAATGCTGTCGGCTCATTAAATTTATAGAGTGTCTCTTACAGTTGTCAGTCCATTAGGGAAATAATTGGTTGACGGTGTCTTCCCAATTATCGAACAGTTTAAGTAGAGATAAGATCGCGTCAGAAGTGTCTTCGGTGGTCATAACCGATTTGTTTGCAGGAATTAAAGTTATCATTGCATAGAAGATCAGAATAATCAAGCTAAGGTGGAATTAATTGGAAACCGGAGTACCTTTTATCTTTGTTTAATTCTAATTTCTTGTTCGTTAGTTAAATAATTTCTTTGTTTATAAACTCCCAAATTCATCATTTAGTTTCGTTTAGTTTATGTATTTTGCAAGATTAGAAATTTGGAGAATTCTCACCAGTCCTTTGGGAGACGATCTTGCTTACCACTGTATTGTGCAGTGTGGGCATACCGACTGCATGTCGGATTATTTTTGGTGAAAAAACGACTCACCACTAGAACTAGTGGTAAAAAATTGAGAGAATATATAACCTCCAATAAAACATATCAAGAGCAAACGGTCTAAACCACATATTATGAGAAGATTTCTCACGTAAAAGTATACTGCATGAAATTGTGAAATCAACATATGATAATATGTCGAGTGAAAATAATTAATTTTCTTAATTTGAAAATTCACCTGCCAATGAAATGAAGTCTCCAGTGGGCAAGCTTGCAAAAATGGTTGAGTAATCAATCTTGGAGATATAATTGGAAATAAATTAAAACGTGGGACACAATTATAAAAGAAATTGAAATGCTAAAACACAATTGTACAAAATTGAAAACGTTAGGAAGCTATTGTAAAAAAACTTGAAACGTTGAGACACAAATTTATAAAAATTAAAACGTTGACACACTATATATTGTAAAAAGGTTCAAAGGTTGGGATATAAATTGAGTTTTTTTTTCCTTCCATCATTTTTTATTACTCCCTCCATTGCATTGATAATGTCCACATACTTTTTGGACACAATTACTAAGGAACAAGGGGTAAAAAGATAGAAATAGTAGGTCAGATATCATTTTTGAAGGTTAATTATTTCCATTTATAGAAAGAAGATATTATAAATGGGATGAATAAAAAAAGAAAGAGAGACCATTATCAATGGTGTCTGAGGGAGTAGATATTTATCAAGATGTGAAAAAATATTATAATTATATCACCATGAATATTATCTCACATATCCCACGTATTAATATATAACGAAAATTGAAATGAAAAATGACATATAGGAGAAATCATCTAGCTTGCCCATTAAAAATTAACAATTATAGTATATAATGGAAAAAAGTATGAAAAATATAATTTATGTGCATGCCATCAAAGTAACCACACGTTAAAAGTAAAATGAGAATTAAAAAAAAGTAAAATACAATGCTTGAGTTCAAAATTTCTTACATTACTATTTTATAGATTGTCATTATACTGTTCAAAATAAAATTGTTGTTTCAAATCAATAAAAATAGTATAATATTAAATTTAATTTTCTCTTACTCTCTCCGACCCCGCTGATAATGTTGTTTTTTTTTCCATCCGTCTCCATTATTAAATATTAATGTTGCCTTTTTATAATAGAAAATATTTTACCCTTGAAAAAATGGAAACCTATTATTTTCTATTATGTTACCCTCATTTTTTAATAATTGTGCCCTAAAAAGGATGATATTATCAATAAGTCTAAGTGTGTAATTTTTTTTTCCTTACTTTTGACTTGGCCAAAGCAATCAAGACAACCCAACTCAAAAATAATAATAATAAAAAAATTTAAAAGAAATTCTTCTTCACTTTCCTCGAATACTCTGCGAGGCCCCCTCCTCCTCTTTTCTTCTTCTTCTTCTTCTTCTTCTTCTTCTTCTTCCCCACACTAGTCCGCCCTTCCTTTCTCATCTTGCAGCGCCCAAAGCAAAATGTCTTCAAAAGATCATCCTCCGCCGCACCACCATCATTAATATCGGCTGCTATCATCGAGAGCAATGACGATTTGTTGATTGACATCCTCTTATTCTTGCCCGTAAAATCCCTAGTTAGATTCAAGCGGTGAGGCAAACGGTGGCGATCGCTTATCTCACGGCCCTTTCTTTTGCCGTCAACAGCACTCTCCACCAACCCCGGCCCCATTCGTGAAACTCAACCCTTAATCATCCTCGGGAAATACACATCAAAATATTTTGTTTGCAATCCTACAATCCCTAAACATATTTTCATTTGAAAATTCGTTTTGGATTTTCCTAGGTGAAATACTGCAAATCCTGTAATGGATTATTATACTGCATAAATACAGTAAAACCAAATACGGTGGCAATCGATACTATGTGTTTCAATCCCACCACAATGCCAGCAAAGGGAGCTTTCCCCACTACCTAATATTACCTCCTTTTGCGGGGATTTATTTAATGTTTGATCCATTTTTAATCGCCCCATTACAGAGTTGTTTGCTTTGGAAACCCTAGAAAAGGCACCCTTGTGTATCTGTATGATTCTGAGACGCATGAATGGAAGGTTGGAGGCGAACCCCTTAAATGGGAGTGAGCTGCCGCAACAGCAAGGGTTTTTACTTCAATGGTGGCATCTGTTTCCCCCAGGTTTCATAATTCCCCTCTTTTCATCCCTTATGATAACTCTTAGCATGATTCCGAATCTTCCTCAGCATCCTTCCTGTAGTAGTGAGTACAATGTTATGGAATCAAATGGATTTTCTGCTTTGTTTAACTTTATCTTGGAGCAACCTATTAATTGTGTCTGAGATGAAGCAACACGAGAATAGATGGACTAGCAAGTACGGGGTTGATATGAACCAGTTTTGGCTAAGTATGGACATTTTTGGTGGTGGAAAACAGCTGCCGTGCTATCAGTTTGCTGGGTATGACCAGGGGAAGAAAAGGAGCAAGATTCAGTGTTGTTGTTTCCGTTTCAGTGGAAGATTAAGATTTACTAGTTTTACGATGATGCTTTTGTGGATCTATATGACAATGCTAGTGAAGAATTTCGAAAGGAGAACCGAGAGTGGTGTATATTGAATGTCCATGACTTCTTCATCCAGACTCTTGCTCCTGTTTGATCATCTAATCTCATGTCTTTAGATGAAGCAAACCAGATTCATATGAACTCGAGTAATCTTTCATACGATTTTTAGGCATCCTTACTTACTATTAAGTCATACATTTTTGCACCTAATGGAGGAGGATCCCTTTTTGTTGTTGTTAATGACTGAAGGTTATAAATTGGTGAATGGGTTTTGAATCTTTGGGCGATAATAGTTCGATCTTGCTTTCCACGTCTTTCTATTCAATAACTGTTTGGAAAAAGGAGAAGAAGAAGTAAAAGTATTTCTTGCTTATGCTTGGGAGATTGAATTTGCAATTCTTCTCTTTGCTTTGACTTGTAGGAGTTTTGGCTTTGTTTCGCTTCTTTTGTATTCTCTTATCGCTTCTTGGGTGCAACCTCGTTTTGAATAAATTTTGATATCAACAATATTTATTCTTTGTTTTTTGGACATCAACAATATTTATTCTTTTTAAATAACTGTTTTCCTTCAATTGTTTTGCTCGTTTGAATTTATTTACCCTTCGCTAATTAGATCATGTTAGGTTATATAGTAGTACTTGATAGGCACCGTAATACCGTATTTTGGAACTTGGTAAATATGGTAATAGTAATTGGGCCCGATTGAATCATAGTTAAATTAGGACTGCAACCAGTCAACATCCAGAATTGACTTTAAAAAATACTTTTAATTAATAAGTTTTAATTGAGATTAATCAATTTTAATTGAGGATTAATAAACAATTTAATTTAGAATTAATTAAAAAAAACTAACTGAGAAGTTGCGATTTGTTTTCTTGAATTGTAAGAAGTTGCGATTGTTTTCTCAACTAAACATCTCTTGTTTTATGTCGCTCATTGCATATGAGAAATTCTCGACTTGCTTGGCAGCGGGACGAATTAGGTTTAACAATTTATGTAAGTGTTTTGTTTTATATAATTATAATAATTTGACCAATTTTTTTTAAGAACTGTTTCGTGCGCACGATTCTGATTTGGGAATGTAATATTTCCGTAATTTTAAATTACTTTACGTAGCTCCTAATTATGTGTCGACAGTTTTGTTACCGTCACAAATATGAGTGTTTCTAGTTCTGCAATTTATTTTCAATAACATGTTGGTTTTCTCTATCATTTTTAGGGTGTGTTGTTTGTACGTGTTGCAATTAAATACTAGTATTTTTTTTAGCGATTATTGTAATTGTTGTCTATTAGTTAAAATGAATCTGATTGGTCTAGTCCATGAACAACGATGAACAAAAATGCATGAGTTCTTTTATTCCAAACAATTCATACTTCAGATAACTTGTTATTTGCTAGTTGCTACTATGTTGCGTTTCTAAGAATATAATTTGATCCTAAAAAAAGAACATAATTTGATCGAAGTTGAAGCATCAAATACTCCTTTTGCTTGTTTTTTTTTGTTTTTGTTATTTTTTTTTTTTGAATTCTTTGTTTATCTTGTTACGTTTTCTAATATGGTGGTGCAGGATCAAATGTGATATGATTGCATTATGCCAGCCAATATTATAAACAAAAATGTCATGTAAAAGATCATCCTCCACATCATTATCAGTAGCAGCAGAAATAATCGAAGGCAATGACGATTTGTTGATTGAAATCCTTGTAATGTTGCCCGCAAAATCCTTTGTTAAGTTCAAAAGTGTTAATAAACGTTGGCAGACGCTTATCTCCGCCCCTTTGTTTTGGCGTCACCGCGAAAATCAACCCTCATTCATCCTCAGCGGTAAGAAAAATACATATTTGATTTGCAATCCTAGAGGCCCCTTACAGCTTCCATGTGAATTCGGTTCCGGCTTTTCGTCGGTGCGAGTAGTACAATCATGCAATGGACTACTATTACTGAGGTGCAAACCAAGATATGCTCGTAGTCGTCGCTATACTACATCTTCAATCCGACCACATTGCAGCGAACGGCCTTGAAGTAGATACCTTGTACTCGTAGGTCCATTGCAAGAATTTATTTAATGTTTGATCCATCTCTCTCACCTTATTACAGAGTTGTTGTTTTTCTGGAAGATCCTTTCCTTATTCATATCTATAAAAGTTATTAGTATTGTTCTGAGACACATACATGGAAGCTTAGAAATGAAGGCATTGAAAGAAGCATCAACATCCGCGATGGGATTTACTTCAATGGTGGCATCTAATTCCTCAAGCTTCGTGCTTCTTCTTCGTCGTGTTCCATCCGTGATGGTGTCGTGAGCAATATTTCGGATCCTCCTCTCCATCGTTCCCCAAACGTACGGGTGAAGAAGTATGGTATGGAATCAAATGGAGTTTTGTTTTGGTTAGCTTTTTAGGGGGAGTAAAGGGAAGTAACATATTACACGTGTTTGAGATGGAAGAAATCGAGAAAGGATGGAGTGAAAAGTACCGGGTTGATATGAAGCCGATTGTAGAGACGTTGGGTAGGAGAAGCGGGGTGCCATCGATGTGATGGGTATGTTTAGAGGAGAAAAGGAACAAGATTCATATGTAATCTTGTCTTTGTATGGGAAGAAGATTGCGATTTACAGGATTTGAGATGGTGTTTGCGAGGTTGCGGTTGACCATACTAGTCTAAAATTTCAGAATGATGATTCAGAAGCAAGATTGGTGTGTCAAATATGCCCATCACTTTAAAGCTAGAGACTTTTTTAGGACATTTAAAAAGCCGTTTTTTGAATTCAGGACATTAAAACTACGGGCTTCGTTTTGCGGCCTATTAAATTGTTTTTGCTGGACCGTAGGACTTTTTTGGGCCCGAAACTCATTATTTCGCACGTGAGCCGCATATGATGCCATGTGGAGCCCGAATGCGCACGTGGACACTACATCACCGAGCTAGAGGTTTTTAAGGACATTTAAAAAGCTATTTTTTGAATTCAGGACAATTGAGCTGCAAGCTGCGTTTTGCGACCCATTAAGAATTATTTGTTGGGCTTAAAACTTTTTTTGATCCGAAACTCATTGAATGCGCACGTGGACGCCAAGTGGTGCCCGAATGCGCACGTTGATACCACATCACCCTCCCCTCACTCTTCCCCCTCTTTAGAGAGAGAAACACAATGGCAAACTCCTTTCTCTTTCTTCCCCTTTGTCTCTCAAGATCCTAATCCAACCAAAACTACAGAGGTACACTCAGTTCTATTCCCCAAAGTTCAATTTCCCAAATAATATTTCAAATTCAGCCGCATTCCCAATTGGAACCCTAGAATAATTCAACCACGACGTCTGCCTCTTCTATTCGTTCACAGATCGACTGGAAAGGCTTTCGTCCATGGGCAGCGTCGTTCACAACCTCATCACCGTGGAAAAGATGTGCCTTCTCTGTCGCGGATTATGAGTTTCAACCACGACGTCTGCCTTTTCGATCCGTCCACGTGCGCATTCAATGAGTTTCGGGTCAAAAAAAGTTCTACGCCCACAAATAATTCTTAATGGACCGCAAAACGCACCCCGCAGCTTAATTGTCCTGAATTCGAAAAACAGCTTTTTAAATGTCCTTAAAAGCCTCAGCTCGGTGATGTGGTGTCCACGTGCGCATTCGGGCTCCACGTGGCCATCACGTGCGGCTCAAATAATGAGTTTCGGGTCCAAAAAAGTCCTACGGCCCAGCAAAAAAAATTAATATGCCGCAAAACGAAGCCTGCAGCTTTAATGTCCTGAATTCGAAAAATGACTTTTTAAATATCCTAAAAAAATCTCTAGCTCGCATTATCGTTATTGAATGCTAAAGAGGTAAGCTAAATACATTATTTACAATTTTGTAAAAGAAAAAAAAAATCATACAACTCGCAAGTATTCTGTACAGGTGGACAGTAATACTATACCACCTGTACAGAATTTTTGCGGGCTGTATATTTTTTTATTTACAAAATTCAAAAATATTTATTTCCGTTATGTTTCTAACATTAGTTCTTGTATTTTGCAGAAATTAAGTACGAAATCAATTTTTTATACAAAGAGATTTTTGACGAGTTGTATACAGACTAGAAGACAGTTTACCATTATGTATTCAATTCGCAATCACTAAAGGTACGTCTGAAACAGAAATATTAATATTTTTTTTAAAAACATACAGATCGATAAAAATCTGTACAAGTCACAAAAAAGTAATATCGACCTTTACAGTATTATTTCGATCTGTATATTTATTTATTTCAAAAGTGTATATTAACTGTGACACTCGTTATTTAGTTTTATTTATAACATTATTTTTTGAGATTTTTGAGAAATATAATTCGAATTGAAAATCTTTTATAAAGGCTCTTGAAAAATGTTGGTTAATACAACATTATTGTTATTTTAAATTGTCAAATTTGAGTCATAAACAAATTGGTTAAATTTTTTTAAAAATTAAAAATAATACAGATCCACAAAATATTATACAGGTCGATACACATTATAATGCGACGTGTATAATATTTGGCGATCTGTGCAAAATTTTATTTTGTACTAAATTATTTTAATTTTATTTACGTATATTTATATATTAATAATTGTTTTTAATTATTTCAGATGGAATGCAAGATGTTCCGTGTTAAATTCAATTGCTTTTGGGACGATTATGTTTATAATGGCGAAGAAGAGCGCACATTTTATCTTCCGTTGGATATGATAAGTTTTTCCAACATTAAGGAACAAATAAATTTCATAATGATGTCTAGATCGTTAAGTTGTAGTTTTGAAATATTCTATTTTTCAACGTCTCAGTTCGGCGTCGAAAAATATAAATTGAGTAATGATGATCAACTTCGTCGATTGTGTGCTAGTGAGTCTGAGCCTACGTTATATATTGGGCACAATGATTCTATGTATAGACCTAGCTTTGATTTGAATGCTTCTTCACAATTTGTCTATGATGATGTGTATCTGTCTTAGTACTCGCAGTACGACGATTCCCTCGCTCGTATGGCTTCAAACAATTAGTTTGGCGAGACGCAAATGAGTTCTCAAAGTGGAGCGATTGTTATTGCTCAGGGGCAATCACAAGCACCAGAGCCAGAGCCGCAGCCACAGCCTGTGCAGTCCAATGTCACTATCATAGAGGATAATGATGATGAAGAATATTCTGTTGAATCTGAGTCTGACGACACTGATGACGAAGAGGAACAGACGGCCACTCTGAAAATTGGAACTTTGGCTGAATTTATTAACCGGGTGCATATTCAGGGCGGCATGAACAAGTTCCTGGCAATGCTGATGCAGAAAAGTCGTACGCCCCTTGTTGACGAGGAGACAGAGCTCGCCACTGAAGCGGCCGACCTACAAAATTGGTTAGTTCTCATGATTCCATTAGAACATGCTGCTTCGCTTGTTGAAACTGTTCTAGATAACATGTCTGACGGTCCTTTGAGTATGAGCTCCCTATTTAAAGATAAAGAGCAGTTGAGGCTTGCAGTTGGGTTGTGGCACTTGGAACAACGAGCTGAGTTTTGTACAGATCGATCAGATTCAGTGCGTGTTACTTACAAATGCAAGTTTGGAGCATTTACGAGTGAGACCCAGTAAAACGTCATTTCTTCTTCTTCTTCAGGGTCCAGGGAATCTCTACAATTCACCCCGTCGACAAAAGCCCGTTCCAATTTTCGCTGCAAAGCCGGATCCAGCCTCCATCTCAAACAACGAGGAAGGTCAGATTCGAATACTCTGTTGGTAGTCATCGCAGACAAAGCCCGTATAACCTCGTTAATCCACATCTCCAGTGCCCAAACCGGTACGTAAATGTTATACCTGTAATTTTTCCCAAAATCC
The DNA here is from genome assembly GCA_029490685.1 of Schizonepeta tenuifolia. NCBI lineage: Eukaryota > Viridiplantae > Streptophyta > Magnoliopsida > Lamiales > Lamiaceae > Schizonepeta > Schizonepeta tenuifolia. Next base: position 18,757 of record JANLIY010000637.1, read on the forward strand.
TTTTTGTGGGGCGGTACCGCTGAGACATAGTTCTTCAACACTTGGTATTAATATCCGCCCCAAGGAAATTGGTTCCATCGGTTGAGATCATCCGCTAATACCCAAAGCCACGAATTTATCTTGCCTCTAACATCGCAACCTAATAAAGTTGCTTGTGCGACGAGCACATGGGCTGCTCGAAGATACAAATGTGCATCTAGACCTCCACATTCAAAAAATCTAGCAATACGTCCTTGAATTCTCGCACGTCCCCAAAGGCCCGACAAGCTTCCACATTCTCCGTCGACAAATCTGCACTGTGTGGATCAAATGAAGACGTTCCAAAAACAAGTTCCGAAATAAGAGCGTACTCACGAGGTGAAAATCTCAAATTTCTTTCACCAATACGAAACTATATATCCATCGGATTAGCACCGACCACTTTTACCTCTCTAGCGACGACCATTTAAAGCGCTTTCCCGCACGCTTTACCCTGATTCCATCTAAAAGAAATGCCCGAAAGCACTCATAGAGAATGTTCTAACGAGCTATGCACCCCCAACTTCGAATAGCCATTTCTCTATCGATTCCAACATGCTGAGCTTGTTGTACATGTTCACTACGCAAGTCACATCTTGTAATGTTTTATGTACCCAACACCAACCATGCTGAAACAGAAATAAAATCAATTAAAAAACAGAACTAAAAAAATTAAAAAACATAATTAAAAAAACAAATAATATACAGATCGTATATAATCTGTACAGCCCGACTATAAAAAATAATCCACCTGTACACAATATACATAGGCTGTACAGTTTATTTAATATTATTATCATATATTATTTTATTTTTTAATATAATGACTGTATAAATTAACAAATCAAATTATCGAGTTATATAACAATGCTTTTAAAAAACTAATTATGCATGCATATTTAGTAAACTTGAAAAATTAATTAAATAAAAAAACGTGACATAACAATGCTTTAAACTAATTTTGCATGTATAGTAGTAATACGCAAACAAATAAAATAATAAAATTAATTATATCGTAATAATTATAGCATAAATCAGATATTAACTAAGCAGAAATTATACAGATCGTGAGAAAATCATACAGGTCGTTAAAAATAATATCCGACCTGTATTATTTTTTTCACGACCTGTATGCTTTTCTAAAATTATTATTCAATCTTATTTTGCACTATATTATGATTAAGTTCGGTTATTGTATTAAATTATACAAATTAGATTAATTATGCGATTAATTATCATTAAACTAACTAATTATATGAACATACACGAATTAGCATAATAAAAGCATAAAGATCACTAATAACAAGTCCAACATACAGGTCGCAAGAATTTCATACAGCCCATAAGAATTAAAATACCCATAACTTCGATCTGTATTGTTTTTTCGCGAACTGTATAAAAGTTTACCTCTTGTAGATGTTTTTTCTGAGCTTCACTTAGTTCTTCGTCATCACTCTTCGATTTTTTTACTTTTACTTTTCGTTTTGAATCCGATGATGACGTCATAGATTAAGGGTTTAGAATTAAAAATTTAGTACATGGAAGGAAGAACAATTGTGGAGAAGAAGGCTGGAGAAAATTTGGAGGAGTAATCTGTATGGTTATCTCAATGAATGAAATCTGTATGGATTTTTATTGTTGCATTCTTTGTTTTTTACCGTTTAAAATAACGTGAGAGGGAATTGATTCTCATTGAAGAATCTCAAATGAGGTGGGTGGGGATTAAATCACCCTGAAAAATCGGTACATGTAATTCATATTCATACATTATAGAGAGAGATGCCTGGGTAGGGGCTTAGGGTTCAAAAATAATAAGACAAATAATGGGCCCATTCGAGAATCTCTCGGTCAAAGAGAGAGGAATAGCTGCTGAAAAGTACACTTTGTAGACCAAGTGGGAATATAGAGTAGATAATTATCTTAGTGGGTACATGGAGTACATGTTATCCCCATAGTGGGTATTTTGAATTGAGGTAATAGTGCAAAATAGCTCTTTTTCTAGCAAAAATGTTAAAATGTCACTCACATTTTAAAAGTGTGTAGAATAGCCTTTTAGTTTGTGAAATAACATAAATACTCTTAATGAGTATATAAGAAGCCTAACTTTAATTTGAATTATACAAAAAAACTAGTTTCTTGTATGAATTTCCGGCGTAAATTTTTGGCCAACAATTTCCGGCCAAAAAATTCCGACGAAAGTTTTCCTGTAAAAAATTCCGACGAAAATTTGAATCATACACGAAGCCTAACTTCATGTATGCATCATACATGAAAACTAATCTTCGTGTATGCATATACACGAAGACTAACATTCATGTATGCATACACGGAAATTTTCGCCGCCAAAAATTTCAAATTTAAATAATACATGAAGATTAGTTTTCGTGTATGCATCATACACGAAGAAAAAAACATACACGAATGCATATCTCATACAAGAAGAAAACGCATAGAAGAATGATCTCATATGCATACACGTATACACGAATGCATACACACATACAAGAACAATCTTATACAAAAAAAATGCATATAACAAGAAGAAGACTGCCGTCGCCAGAGAAAACGACCGTCGGAAATTTTTCGCCGGAGAAGACGATTGCCAGAATTTTTTAGCCGAAAATTCATAGAGATTCAAATTAATGTTAGCCTTCTTATATACCTATAAAGGTAAAAAAATTATAAAATAAAATAAAAAACTATTTGGACAACTTTTTTCTCAAAATGACAAAATTTAATTTTTATTTTTAAAAATGATTATTTTGACTTTTTCCTTTTTGGAATTTCCACTCTTCTATTAATTAATATTAATAACAAATCCAGAAAATAATGAAAGGACCATCTGACCACCATTGACAAAAAACGTTGAAAGTAAAATGTCAAGTCACACGCCACCTCTTTCCTTTTCAAATTGAATTTCCGATTGGATTCCGATTCCCTTCGGATTATCCGAATTCCAACCATAATTGCCCTAATTCACCCATCGCCGATGATTTCTGAATCCATCGGCCCCAATTCGTCGATGTGATTCTACTCTGTATTGTATTTTAGGTGAGTGTTGGTAGCTTCGATTGTTTGGCTTTTCTTATTTTTAGCTGAAAGTGTTTTAAAGTTTCTAATTCAACATTTTTCTTATGAAGGTCGAAGATTTCTAGTGCGAGAAGAGGAATGCAGAGCCAGGTAGTGTGCAACGGGTGTAGGAGTCTTCTCATGTACCCGAGTGGGGCGACCAATGTGTGTTGCGCCTTGTGTAGTTCCGTCACCCCCATCCCCCCTCCAGGTTATTTCTGGATTTCCCAATTTAGTATCCATTTCTCTTAGTGGTGCGTGCGAATGTATGTGTGTGTTGGGGTTGAAGAAATTGGTACTGATGGTGTAATTGTACATGGTAATGATGAACTAATTTGCAATTGGCCGGAGATTCTCAGCCTATCCAATAATGCTCTTTCGATTTTGTGAATTGTGGGGAACTTCTGGAATGAGTGAGCATCTGAAGGAATTATATGTAATTATATAAGTATATGTAATTTTTGGTGCCGTGTGTTCTGAAGGCAAAATTGAGAGGTTAAAAGCCTCATTTTTGTTGAAATATCTAAATGAAACACAATTTTAGCTATAGTCCATTAAACCCTATTGCTTGCCCTGCATCGTTTCATTAGTAACTGTTATGGAGAATCTGCTATATGTTATATTGGATATGGGAGCGTGTCTCACTCACTAAGGTTCTAACTTACATGGTTTGATATTGTAGAAGTATACACTCAGCAATGGAGAAAGTAAAGCTTGCCATATACATGGCACAGCTGCGAATACTACCTTAGTACCTTTGGCTCGTTATTTCTAGTCGTCAAGATTGTCTTGTTGGGCGTCTATATTTTTTCATGTCTCTTAAAACAACAAAATCATATGAGAAGATCACATACAAAGTTATAACATTATGAATGTTATATGTAACTTTTTTGTTTCTTCACATCGCCGTGATGGTAGCTCCTTTTCCCTTATCACAATTTCCTTAGTTTCGAATAGCACTTTATCTGAGCATTTACCATACTTCAAAGGAAAAGGATGAGTTGGAGTGTTGGACATGTTCTTCACTCTTTAAGTGTAAAATTAGTACTATATGCTAATAGAAATGAGAACATTCAACCATTTTATATTGGAAGTATTACTGGTCAGCCTTACTTGGGCAGCATGATGATCAAGCTGGAAGTGCCAGTATTTCTTATACATGTTCATATATTAATTAAAATATCTGATCAGGCTGCTACTTCTTTGTTAATGGGATTGGCTTCTTTTTTATATGAAGTGCCCAGCACTAGCTTGAACTGATTTTTTTGGATCTCATGTTGAAAGGCCGAGTTTCATATTGTTGTTTGGATATGAGACTTTGATTGCATGCTATTGCTATGAACGTTGCATGCTTGCATTTTATTTAGCCATATATTTGATATTAGATCAATTTAAGAGCAGGCCACATTTCATTTTCTAGTTTGCGTATCCATATTAACTTCAGAAAATACGTACGGTGCTTGGATTGCAATTTCAGTATGTGGCTACTATTCTGGTGTTCGATGATGGCTTGACAAATCTCATTGTAGCAAATGTGATACTTTATGATGAACCTTACTATGTTGTGTTTTGGAATTTGGATATTAATTGGAGTTTTGTACTGAATACTAACTCCTAATCAGGGATGGACATGGCCCAACTGTTATGTGGAGGCTGCCGAATACTATTGATGTACACCCGGGGTGCTACAAGTGTGAGATGCTCCTGTTGTCACACAGTAAATCTAGCACCAGGACCAGGTACTAAAATTATGGAAGAATAATATGTAAACCTAGCACATGGTTTGTAGTGACAGCATCTTTAACTTATGAGTCCATTATATGCTAAATGCATGTTGCTTTATTATGTTAGTGCTGATCAGGAAGTTACTGATTATGTGGTATAAATGATATATTCCTTTTTTTATCCCCAACACTATCGGTGGAACATTTTCAATGTAAGCTTTTTTAATCAGTTTTGGGCTACAAGGAGACACATTACCAGAAAGAAACCACAACTACAGCTCCCTCCACCCCAGCCAAAAAAAGAAGCATTTTCCTTTTTCTATCTTAGTACTCAAAAACTAATAAGGAGGGCTGGTAAATAATATCGTAACCTTTAGAATTATACTGTAGGATGTTCTGTAGAGACCTTAAATGACTAAAAATTATGATCTTAATGGTATAGCCTACGTTTTACACTGCAAACTGCAGTGAGCTATGACTTCTGGAGTGTGTGTGTGTGTGTGAGTGAGAGTGAGTGAGCTTGTGCGCATGCATATTGCAAAATTATATTCTGTTGAAAGACCTTGGAGTTCCAATTAACAGAATAATGTCGTGGAGAACACTACCAGAATGCATTATGTAACACTTGAGTAACTGCTGTGCTTGCTTAAACTGAAATGTTTCCATTTAACATCTCAACTCTAGTTTCACTTATATTTATTCTGGATTTTGCGTTTCCTTATATATTTATTTGGGTTCTGCCTTTTTTTTTGTTAGCACCTATGCCACCTAATATCGCTCACATCAACTGTGGAAACTGTCACACAACGCTCATGTATTCTTATGGTGCTCCATCAGTAAAATGTGCTGTTTGTCAATATATCACAAATGTCAATGTAAGTACATTGGCATGTTTATCTATCTGTTATTGGAAGTCTGAGGCTTCCAAAGTATCATTTGTGTTCTAGTTTAAACACAAATTCATCCATGCAGCTTTCTTATGTTTAAGCATTATTGGGGGTCATATTGCTGGACCACTTAATGCGAGTCCTTCTTTGTTGTGCTATTATCTCATTATTCATACTGGCAGATGGGAAATGTTAGGGTCCCACTTCCCATGCATAGGCCAATCGGACCTGCCTCTCCAGCATCCATGCCTTCTGGTTCAACGGTGAGTCCTGATATCTGATCATGTCATCCAAGAACTTGAGTGGTTAGGGGTGCTTAACTAGAGAAAAATAGTTATCATCGTACATTTTTAACTCTCATTTCCTTTCTTTTTTCATCTTCAACGCAGCCATTACCCAATCCCCAGAGCCAAACTGTTGTCGTTGAAAATCCTAAGTCCGTTGACAAGAGTGGGAAACTGGTAGATTTAACGTTTGTCTTTTGTTTTTATGGGCATTTAACTCTTCCATCCAAACTACTATTCTGAGCATATCTAAAAATGTTTAGGTAAGCAATGTCGTTGTTGGTGTAACCACGGACAAAAAGTGAGCCTGCAAGGACCATGGCTGGACCACTGAGCTATCGCTAACCGGGGAGTGCTTTCAAATTGTTGGCAATTTGCGTATTAACGAGGAGTGTGCATATATGGTGGGATTAAATGTTATGTCGTTGCTGCATTGCAGTTCGGCGCCTCTGTTCTATTAGTCATTTGTGTGATGTACATTAAGATAACTTATGTGCGTATATAGTGTGTATGTAGACAGCTCTATTTGATCTTTTGTGTGGAATGTGGATATATTGTGGAAGTGCATGGGAGAGATCAATTAGAAAAATCTTTAGTGATTGGTTTAGTTGTTACATGAAGCTGCTTTTATGTAAGTACAGCTTCCTTGTTTTCTTCCCTTTAAGCCTCAGCATGTTTTGTTGCTTGTTGCTAGTAATTTGAACAGATGGATGATGATTGTCAGATGGTAGCGAAGGCTCTAAATGCTACAGCCGGCTTGAGAGGGACTTCTGTCATCCTGTCCTGATCTTCTTCTTCTTCTTCTTCTTATTTGGTTTTATTTATTTACGTTGTTAAGGGATGAGTTCTGGTTAAGTCTCTCTCTCTCTCTCTCTCTCTCTCTCTCTCTCTCACACACACACATTTTTACGTCTTTACATATGTAGTTATAGAACAACGTAGATTTTGAAGTTGTAGAGGGTCTCTGATGTGTTATACTATAGTATTAATTATTGTGAACAATGATTTGTTTATTATTTTCCATGTTTGCAATACGTCGTCCTACATCATTCCTATACATCCGTGTGCATTGAAATTGTAAATTGTTGAAATAATACTTCTAATAAAAGTGTCGCCGTATCTCGACAGATTAATTATTAATATACAAGTACTTTGTCGTATAACAAAAAAAAAAAAAAGAGAACACTTTGAAGCCTTGGAGCATTATTATGTCGAAGCTTAATAATATGTTTTTAGTACATTCGGGTTCACGCATTATTGCTACGATTATGGAAGTAAAAACGCTTGAAAATAGCAAATCTCAAGTTTTTGGTGAAGAAATTTAACCGGTCGGTAAAATATTGTAGACAGGCTGAATGGAGAATTGACAGGGTACCTAACTCTCTTAATGTCCCCTCCCCATTGGATAATGTTTGTTTGCATGCAAATGCAAATGCAATGAATGGAGATGATCTTTAGCCACTGTATAATCAATCGGTAACAAAAGCAGAGTATTAAATTCGGATTTCCCTAAAGAACGATAGGAGAAGGAGAAGTGGCAGCAGATTGTACAGCTGGATTCTGGTGGTTTTGGGATTGTGAAATCCAGGCCAACCACCTCTTTACCACCCCTTCCTCCTGCCTCTCTCTCTCCTCCTTCCCTCCATTATTGCCCCTGTACCTGCTCATCCCTGTTATCTCCGACACACTTCTCCCATTTATTACGCCGCTGCCACCCTTCCCCTCCTCCTCCCCTCCGCCCAGCCCCAGCAGCATCTCCGATCTCAGGTACAGCAAATCCGCCGCCTGCACGTCGCTCCACCGCCGCACCCCCTCCTCTTCCCCACCGCCCGATATTATGATCCGGTGCTCCAGCCGATGCTTGTCTCCCTGCACCGGCAGCTGCCCGTCTTTCCTCGACGCTTTTGACCTCCTTTCCGGATTTTCCGCCTCCTTCACACTATAACTAATCTTCTTCGATGACTTCCAGCTGTCCAACACTTTGCTGCCGGAGCTTACCGTTTCATGACTCCCCGTTTTCCGCCGCGCATTCCAGCTGTCTAGCGATACTCTTCCCCGGAAATCATCTGGCGGATTCTCCGCGATGATCTCCAAGGCGCTGCCTCTCTCCCCAGCGGAGGAGTGGCGCCCCGAGATCCTCGGGACGCCGCCACCGTTGATGCTGCTGCGCGGCGTCACCAGAGTGCTGTGGCTGTAGAACGCTCTGGTGTCGACGAGCAGCACGTCCTCGGGGTCCACTCTGTATCGGCAGAGCGGACACGTGGAGTGCGCTTCGAGCCACGTATCGACGCACTCCACGTGAAAAGCGTGCTTGCATTTGGGCAGCAATCTCAGCACCTCTTCGGCCTCGAACTTGTTCAGGCACACGGCGCACTCTAGGCCGTCTTTCTGGCCTCGCAGCGATGAGAATCGGAACATCGGCAGAGATTCGATCACTTTTCTGTTGATTCCGGAATTCCTTCTAGAAGGAGGGTAGTAACCTCTAGTGGTATTGGCGTAGGTGCTTCTTTTGCAATGCTTCACGTAGAGGAGGAGTAAGAAGGTTATTGAGAAAATGGTGGTGAGTATTCCCACAATTGCTGCTATTCCCGGCTTGAATGCGGCGGTTCTTGTTCCCGCGAAGGGCGGTGGTGGAGCCTTTGTTGAGTTGGAAATACTGGCAAGGGTTCCATTTCCGTCGAAGGAAGCTGCGGTGAGCACAGAATGATCGGAAAGAATGAAGAAAATGAAAAAGGGGGGAAATTTGGAAATGGCCATGTTAGGATGTGACGAAGAGAGATAGGGAGGGAGAGATTCTATGAAAAGGGGGAGAAGGAAAATACAAAGAAGAAAAGACAAAGGCATATAACAGAATGGATCTACCGCAATACTATTATAGTCAATTCGATAAGACATGAAGCATCATAAAGGGAAGTTGGAGAGGAGAAGAAGGGTTTATTGTCTGTAAGATAGAACTTTCATCACTTAAATAAATTATAAAAAAAGAAACATAGGCTCAGGTTGTTTCATGTCTCGCACTATATACATACTGTATTATAGATATTATCAGTATATATAGAGAAGAAATCATATGTAAATTTATTTTTTCTGTAATAAATAATAATCGATCTGGATCATTAATTTTTATAGATCTGCGGTTGTGATTGACTGATGCATTATAGTAATACAAAATGCATGAAGATGCATTGTAATAATACATAAGATGCATTATATTAGCACATAACAAAATTATTTTATATATGAATCAACTCCAATATATATATAATGTGTATCAATGTATGTGTATACAACTTATCTGCCGGGTAACCGTACACACTCTCACACACACACGTGTGTGTCTGTGTGTAAAGGAAATGCAGAAGATGATAGTGTGAATCTGAGGCTTAATTAAATTCAGCAGAAAGCTAGTGATGTATAGTAGCAACTAGCAAAACATGTGAGACATGGCTGGTCCGTTGGTGTTGATGTATGCAAATGCTTAAACCATGGATTGGTTTCACATGTTTAGTAGTTTTCTTGACACTGTTAATAGTGCCCACTTGGATATACTTTGAAGTTTTCTTGGTGCCGTTGTGGTATGTATTACTCTCTCCGTATTACATATAAAGTCCAATTTCATATATTTCACATGTATTTTTTAAAAAGTCTCATTTCACTTTTAAGCTATAATTTGCCATTGATGGGCCCACCTTCCAACAATTTTAT